>CM034146.1:581357996-581664018 GCA_019776745.2 Taxus chinensis
TCCTTTAATGTCCCAAATGCACACTGCTACATGGTTCTCCCTAGTAGAACATACCTTTCCCTTTCAGTAACTCTTCCAACGAGTGCGACAACTTTGGCATATCCTTTGATAAAATTTCTGTAATATCCTGTATGACCCAAAAATCCATGCACCTCACTCTAACTGGTAGGCTCTCTTAGGCCTATAATAACTACAACCTTGGCTGGATCAACCAACAAACCTTCCTTGCAGATTATGTGTCCTAATAGTATTCCAAATGGTGTAGCAAATATGCACTTCTTTATGTTCAAAGAGATACTCAATTGTCTACATCTTTCAAACATTAAGCACATATTTTCACAATGATCCTTAACTAATCCATACACCATCCAATCATCCAAATAAACCTGTAAGAAGTTGTGAATAAATTCCTTGAACGCTTGAACAACTATGCGTGAAAATACAACAGGCACATTTTTCAGACCAAAAGGCATTACAGTATAGGTGAAGCTACCCCATTCAGTAGTAAAAGTAGTCTTTTCCTGATCCTCCTAGGCAATCCTAACCTGATGATACCCAGAGAACCCATCTATAAATGAATAGATTTCACACCCTGCAATGCCTTCTAGTATTTCCTCAGTGAATGGCATAGGAAAGGGATCAGTCACACATGCAACATTCAACTCCATGTAGTCCATGCAGATCCTAATCCATCCATCCTTCTTGATACTGATCACCATTGGACTAACCCATTCTGACTCATCAAGGGGCTTGATAATCCCAGACTTCAACATTTTGTCAATCTCTTCTTTGACCTTTTTGCGCAAGTTGGGGTTCATCCTGTAGGGTCTCTTTCTAACTGGGTGCGCACCCTCTTTAAGCTTTATCTTCATCTCCCCTAATGATTCATGCATGCCTTTAAGTTCATGGTACCCCCTAGGGAATAAGTCCTGATAATCCCTTAGTAACTCTATGATTTTTTCCACTTCAGAGTCTGACCAATAGTCTCCAATTATGGCTTCCTTAGGCTCAGCATTTGACCCAATATTCACCTTCTTTGTCTTCATAGGTTCATGATAGGTGCACGTGGTCTTATCTGTACTGTCCAACACCTCACGCCTACCTATTGAATGGTTTACATCCAAATTTTCTACTTCTTCATCATCCACTAAGTAGACCATTTTTCCTTTTTCTTTCTCAAGGAAAGTGTGTTGAAGTAGTGTGGCATCAACCTCTATCTCTTCAACAAGACATGCTCTTGAGTTTCCTTCATCCAATAACTCCTAAAGGAGTTCTTCTTCCTTGGCACTATCTCCCATAGTTAAGCACTTTATGACTCTTAATGCTTCTTTCACCAGAGGTTTAGTAGAGAAGAAGTCAAACATCTGGGCCATTCCTTAATTAAATCCTGCCAATTTCTAGTCTCTCTATGGAGCTCTACATATACATACCAAGCACACACGCAACCTTGTAAAGTGGAATAAAACTTGTGCACCCATAGTGAAGGTGGTAAAGCTTCCTGCCCCTCTGTCCAGAGTCTCTCACACTTCTGAACGTGGTGCTGAACAGGTTGATTACCATGATAAGTGTAGATTTGAGTAGGTGCATTGCTCCTGAAGAACCTAGTAGCAAGAGCAATCCTAATTTCATTCCATCCTACAAGATTATCCTTATGGGCCACCCACCAACGTGCTTTTGTCCCACGTAGTGTATATGCTAGCATATTTCTTCTTTCAAGCAGGTCTATCCACTATTCCTCCATGGCACACAAGAATACCATAGGATCTCCTTCTCCGGTGTAACAAGGTACCGAGTTGTTACCTATCCTCCTGACATAACACGGTTTTCTTCCCTTAGGAAATATGCTCTTGACTTCACACCCTACCAACTCATAAGTTCTATGAGCCCAATTATCACAAGCAACACTTGTAGTATTGCTAATAGACTGTGCATCCTCCCACTGAATTATTCCTTCTTTAGTTGGCTCAAGCAATCTCTAGATCTCAGATGGTGCGTACATAAATCCTATTAAGATCTTCTTCACTTAAGGGCTCAACATAGGGCATAAATTTTCCATCTTTTAAAGGGATAATAACTCTTTCCTCCTTGTTTTCAAAACTGATATAACCCTTGTTGAACAGAAGATCAACATTATTTTCATAGCACCAAGGACCCCAATAGAGCTGGGAAGCTATCCAACTCTTCCAGCTGCTAAAACCTCAAAATCTCTAGTGAACTTGGCTCCTTGTATGGTAATGGATGCATCTTTCAAAACTCTTGATGGGAGTGGCCTTAGTCCGATTAGCCATGAACAATACATTAGAGGATGGATGTAATGGGGGTCTTCCCATTTGTACCCATGCATCTAAAGTAAGAACATTGACTTCCGCACTTGTATCAATCAATATATTACTCAATAGCCACCCATCCACAATAGAATTCAGAGTTATTTCCTTGTCATAATCTAGGCTATGAGGGGGAATATTTGCATGCAGGATCTGCCATTCAGTCTCAACACTTACGCGTGGAGTGTTTCCTTTTAACCAATTCCCAACAGTGGAATGATATTTTCTTGGCACAACAATTTGTGCACACTTCTCTCAAGTCATCCATATCAGTCTAGACTGTCTCTGATGCTTTCTTTTGCTCCATCTTCCGTGATTGCTCCTTTAAATGCTATATTTCACCCTGAAGATTCCTGAGTACCTCCATGGTTTCTTGATAAACCTCCTTCTGATGGGCATGGTCGGGGTACCATGCATGAAGAACCTCCTCCTTAGTGATGGTAGGCTTCTACTGCAATGTTTCTCTGGTGCGTGCCGCCTCAGCACGGGTCATGATATTTACTTGCAATGCCTTAAACTCTACTTCCAACTTAGGCATCCACTGATTTTCCACAACGCATTATATCCTAACCATCCTCATGCCTTTTTTTCTTTTTTATGGTGCTTGCTAAGATGCTCATACAAGTCCAGGCACTCCTCATAGCTATGAATCTTTCCAAAAAAGGAACATGTAATATTCTGGGGGCATTCACACCTATAGTGGTCAGGAGATCCGCAAGTATAACATGTTCCATGAGGGAACTCACTTCTTCCACCACCACGGTGTCATCCTCAAAATTCACCATGGTATCCTCGACCTCTGCCATGAACACCTTCAAAATGAGCTTCATTCTAATCATAGTGTGCCTGATTGTGATCCTGGTCTTGATGCTCATTCTTTCCTTTAGAGTTATCTGAGACTCCTGTTTTTCGTACACCAATATCTATAGCATCATGGATCTGACCAATCAGCCAACAATATTTTGTATCATGAGTCGTGGACCTACAGTATTTTATAGTAGCTTGAAACGTTCTTCCTTATCACAAATTGTAGTAAGGGGCAACGACTAGCATCATGGTTTAGATGGCATATCTCACAATCCAACAACACTGAGCACAATGATTTGTGGGGACAACTATCCTTTGTGTGACCTTCTACTTCAAAATTTGTGCACCAAATCCCTGTGCTAGTCTCATGTGCTGAATTTTCTGATAGTTTCTCCAACTACTTTGCCATAGCTGCGATCTATGCTTCTAAAAATGGGCTCACCCTAGTGTCTATGCTTACAAATGTCTCAACGGGTAAGGCTGATTCAAGTGCTTTGTGTGGATCAGTGTATGTCTTATGTGATAATTCCCTCCTAAAAGGGGTAATCAAGCCCCCAATGAACCATTGTATGCATGTTGTCTTGCGCGTATATCATAAGAAAGCTTAGATAACAGTGTTTTAAAATGAGCATCATACTCTCTGACACTTTCAGTAGTGTCTTGCTTAATATCCTTGAGTGCACTTATACTCTTCTGCTCAAACTCAGGGATGTGAAACTCTTTAAGGAATGCATCTTTTAAAGTTGTATAGTCTATGCAAGTCTGATCAGGGTCAAACTTTCTGTACCAGCTGTGTGCGCATCCTTGTAACATAGTAGCAAATTGGCTTTCCCTAAGCTCAAAAGTTGTGATTCCTTTTACACACCATAGTATTTCACACATATGCACATGTTCAACAGTAGCATCTTCTATGCCCCTATATTCTGGAAGATGAAGAGACATCTCCATGTAAATATTCTGGGGTTGGTGCGGACCTTGCCCACCTGATCTAGAGCCTCCTGTGTTTCCTCTGCCTCTAAATCCACCAGAGCTAGAGCCACCTATACCTCCTGATCCCAAATATTTTGGGGTTGTAGCTAGAAATGCACCTGAAGATGTACTTCCATGTGTCCCAACAGTAGTATTGAACTAAACCCCTATGGTTTGTGAGGTGGTGCCACTCCCAGAAGTGAATCCAACATTCTACACGCTCATATTTTGTACAGACGATACACCTAAAAAAGTACCCCCAAACAATAATGAAGATGTCTACCCTACCATTAATGTACTTGCTATCTAACTTACTCATGCTCCCCTACTACTTAAATTAGCTTGTTGAATACTTGTTGTACTAGATACTGGAAAACCAAGTGCAAGGGCTAGGTTGCTAGGTAGGTTCAGATGTGCGCCCATAGCCCAGGTCCTCTCTACTGGCAAACTTCCTTGTGAGGCCAATGAGGGTTCCCTATCATGCTTTCCCAGATGGGGGAGTTCCTGATGCTCTAGCTCCATGTCTCCTACATGAGCTCCAAATCCTTCAGGAGCCATCTCTCTCCTCAACACTATCTGCTCTGTAATGTCATGTTACTTCTCTACCTCCCTCTCACACACCTCATTATACTTAATCCGCCTTTCCTCTCTCTACCTTTTTCCACTAGGTCTGCCATCCTTCACCAAACTTGCTCCTGCCCCCACGTGTGGTGGGGTTTAGTTAGCCATCGGTTTACTCTCCAAATTCAAAGTTACCATCAGGATCTTGATCACCAGTGGAATGCCTTGTAAGTTCCCCTTGAATATTGTAAAAACTAGAATTCAGCAACCTTTGGGCACGAATAAGTGGAAATTATGTACTCCAAGATATAACTGTTCAAAACACCATGGAACCACATATCCATAACGTGAGTCTAAATCAGATCAGCATCATAAAGGGCCTAAAATTATTCTTGTTTCTAGATAAGTGTATGATACCTCCAATTCCTCTTAGATGCATAAACAATCATCCACTCATATAATTCTACTGGAAAGATAGCAAAAAATATCTCATATAAACTATCATATAGATTCTATTCCACCCACGTGTGTGCATTAAACTCAGATCCAATGTTGAACTGCCATGCGTATTCTTCTTCCAGACCATGTATCCACTCCTCAACACTTGCTAAGGTCAACCAGTATGTCTTCATCATGAACCATCCTGAAAACAACTGAAAAAGAGGTCCTGACAATGGAATCAATGATGCAGCCTGGAATTCATTAATACAAGCCCAGGCGTACTGGCACATCACTCAACCTAGACTGAGCGCTCACCCAAAGTACGCAAAGGTACCAAGCCCCTCTTTAGGGTTGTTGTAGGATGTTACCATGATGAAGACTTAAGGCATTTAGATCCATGACTAATATATCATTCTACAGTGCATGTTTAGATCTAGATCTAGAGAATAACAGACTTAAAAGATAACCATGATGAAATCAAGCATGCAATATTGAACTATAACCATGATCACACCTTGATTCAATCCATAATCTCCATTATATTAAATTCAGTAATACACAAAATCTTCTTTATAATAATAGTAGCATACGCTCATGCACATATCGGATTTGACAACATAATCTCACTATAACATAGTTCTCACACTCTCTCTATGCTTACACAATTCAATACATATTTATAAGGGTGGGGACTTTCCCTTCACTGCTTATCTAATCCCAAAATAGGTCACATGCTATTATTAGCCACACGTTGTTACAAAAATAGCCACACATGCAAGTGTGCTAACAATAGACTGCTTTTAGTTAACTGACAGTAGTAGATCTATTGCTGACCTGTGTCCATGTAAAGCACTTTGTAGCTGATCCTCCAAAAATAACCAATGCATGTTGCACAAGTCTTTGACCAGTTTTTGTGCTCCGCACGCTATCTCCAAAAATAGATCCTTATCATGAAAATGGCTAAGTCCCAAACCTATTTATGTTCTTTGTGTGATATCCTTTCCAATACTTCCACACCTTTGAATGTGCTCTACTCTCTTGCGTTAACCTTCTGTATTTCCTTTGCTAAGTTCCAAATTCTAACTAACCAATAGATTTGAGAAGCATACTTGAGATATCAGATTTCAACTTTAAGATATGTAATCATTATTTCCATAGCTTAAATCTTGTCTTGAAATAAACAATACAAAGCTTAAATGGACTCCAAGACATGATGATTGGATGGAGGATCATGAAGGCTAGGGTATTTGGAGAGATGATAAAAAATGGCACTTACTTGAGTGGGAAATGTATTGTGAGGGAGATACATAGTGTCTAGGGATTTTTGGAGAACAACCTTATAATTGGGATGTATTTGAAGTAAATCATGTGAAGAAATTTGAGGAATTTTAGGAGTCATGAGAGAAGAAAAATGAGGATCCAAGAGTATTCAAATGCGGGTTCACCAAATGATTTAAAAAATAATAAAAAAAAAAAAACCTTAATTACATAGTAGCTAATAGAAAAAATGAAGTATAATTGCTAGATATACTATGACATAAGAAATAAGCTAGTAAAATATAAAACCCTAAGTGTAAGCGAGGGAAATAATGGCTTAACTGATTTGCGCTATTCCTTGAACTAATATAGACTAAAAAAATAATGAGCATAGATGGCAGACCATCGTAACTATGCACTGTAAAATTTGGAACTGTCGGATAAGGACAGACCAGGGTGCCTTGACTGGGGCGAGGGTGCATAGGTACCAGAGACCTCTACTAGGTTCTAGTGACTGTGCAAATGGTTGGAATCTAATTTTTATATTTTGACACAACTGTCATTGATATTCGATGTTGGCCGCTTGTATATCACACCTTTACTACTGGATATTCCTATAACCTATAATAGAGATATTGGCCTATAAAACCGTATCAAATCTAGAAAAGAGAGATGTAATATGGGGAGTCAGACTGATCTTGAAGATCACTTGACTGAGTGAACTTACGACTGAGCATTGCACTAATTCTCATACTCCATGTAGTTTTATTGAGTGTGTGTGAGGGTTGTGCCCTAAGATGCCCTAGTGCAAGTTGCACTTGCTAGAATGTAACTTGATGTATAACATATGTGGACGTAATAATGAACTTCCCCTTTCCTATGCAGTGTATGTAGAAAATGCAATCCATTTTCCCTTGAATGGATGCTAGATGGATGCCTTTGAGTGCTTTGGATGCCTTTGGATAAAATCTTAGGTGATAAATAGTAATGCTTAGAGCTTAGTCCTTTATTTTGATCACATAGCTGTGTATTTATATGATTCCCTTGGTTGAATTTCATAATTGACAATTGGAAGGCTAACCCATAAGAAAATAAGAGGCCCAAAAAGAGCGAGTAAGACAGAAAGTGGTCAGAGGCACCCAAAGGGGATGAGGGCACCTAGGTGCTGGTGTCTGAAGTCATAAAAGATAAACAAGTAAATTTTTAACTGGGTTGTAAGGTGTGTAATACCAAATAGAAAATAAGAAATACAGGAAAGAGGCCAAATTCAATTAACTACTAGTTTTCTTGCTTAGGAATCATATGAATGTTAGTATGTGTTTAGGACCTAGAAACTTGATTTCATGTCTCCCCATGATGTTCCTTCTATTTTCCACCATTGTGTTAAATTCCTACATAATAACATTGATCACACCATAGATCTCAATCTCGACCCTTTTAGTATTATTAACTTGATATTTCCTATCCACAAATCCCTTTTGTTAATCCTCCATTATAGCCCATCCTTATGGATTGTCTTGATACTTATGTTGTTGGTGAAATAAACCACCACTCTAATTCCATTATATCCTCTTTTGTATAAATGTCTACAAATCCTAGCACCACAATCCTTCCCTCATCTTCCGGTACTCTCTCGCCACTAGTAGTTACTACGCCCTTATTGGGTGGTTTTATTCACCAACTTAATGCACTTGATTTTTCTATAGATAGATATAATTCTGACATTGAACTCACTAATGATATTTTATGTAACCTTAGTTTCAATCCAATCGACAAAGATGAATATATTTTTCATTCTCTCTATGTATCTACTCGACCTAGGAATTATTTGATTAAGAACGATGTCTCTAACCTGTGTACTACCAACCCACTATAAAATATGGTCAACACTTTGGATGCTCTACCACATGTACATCCTATTTCCATCTAGGATCATCTTCATACACTACATAATTTGTTTCCTATCTTAATTTATCATGACCTCCTCATTTTTCCTTCTAATAGACATTGTTCTAGTCTTAAGCTTTCCCACCAACTTGGGATCCCTTTTTACAACTATCGTCGCATTTATGGACATTACACTAATCATTTCCAATATTTGATCCACTTAAGAAATGAGCTTAAATAACATGGACATATTGTTTTATTACCTACAACAACACCCTCCCCAGGTAGACCCCTTTAACCAATTTTTCTATCTCAAATATGCAGACACATTTTGATACTTTTACTGGTAATATTTACATTTAGGTCATTATTGGCCACATGTGCCACTCGATTTAGATACACATAAGAATGTTTATACTTATGAAGCCTTGCCTTCTCTAGGAATTACACCCTCTAACATTATACCCTTTCTCAAAGTTGTAATGGATTTTCAAGTTTATATTATGCTCATGATTACCATCGGCCTTTGCATTATCCTCTATTTACTGACATGACTATTATTTGCAATGAATACTCCTTTGATTATCAACCTAATAAGACACAGTGGATTCATACACTCAAGGCCCAAGGTCCTCCTTACATTGATGAAGAATATATTATGACATTCTACTACTTTCGTTAGAGTGGACCGTTCCTTGAATCTCATTGCAGTAAGCTCCACACCAGGGCATACCCTGCCTTTTTTTGGGTTTGACCTCCATATTGATGATCTCTTGGATAACACTATGTATCCTTGGTGCTAACCACCTATTTTGTTCATAACTATGCACCGAGATAATACAAAAGCATTCAAATATTTTCAAAAATAAAAACTTAGAACATGTGCATTTTACTTTTGTTGTTAGCACTTTACATTACAATATTGTTTGTCACTTTGGTTTGATAGATAACATGATTTACTTCTTTACACACATGAGTTCACTTGACATATTGAGTTAGATGTTGTTGGAAGAATAATGGACTGAGATGGGGGGTGAATTAGTCCTACAAATATTTTCCTCTCATTTACCAAACCATACATCCATCAATCAGATTGTTCATACAACGTTCATAATGATTTGTGCTTATTAATATATGCAACACCAACCATAAGAGAAAGAAACAAAACATTCAACACAAGAAGACCATATGTAAGTGGGAAACCCTCGTGGGGAAGAAAACCCATTAAAAAGCTTCTTATATTACACAAATTAAAGAAGCTTAGTGAAGTACCAACTTCAAAACTAGCACCAACCCTTGAATTAGTGAGGCACCAACCCCACAAGGATCAACAACCCCTAGTTTAATAGAGCACTAACCCTACAAGGAATACCGACCCATAATTTAGTGAAGCACCCACTCCAAAAGGAGGCTACAAACCCCTAGGATGACCAAGCACCAAATCAACCACCTGTATAATTTTTATGCTTCCAAAACTGAAGGAGATCACAATTTCAGCTCACAAACCCTAGCTCACACACTAGGTCTTCAATCTCACATAATCTTGCACTTTCTTCACTTGTCAAATATATAATCACATGTACACATGCTATTTATATTCCTCAACATGTCATTCTATTCATCAACCCTTAAATCGTTCTCTCATGCCTGTAAAATAATTTCCTCTAGGTTGCACGGCTTCCCTCCATGAGCACTAGTTCAAAAATGAACCAAACAAACACTTAAATATGTTTTTTATTTCTTCTAACCTAAAGGAGGTAAGTAAATCATGATAATTTCGACCCATACATGCTTATAAAAATTCAATAACATCCATTACAACATTCAAATTTGACCCAGGTAGGTCGACCTAGCTAAAACCTCATTACATGTGCTAAAAATGGCTTAAAACCCCATGGACACATTCTTAAAAATGCCCTTACATAAAAACCAAAATTATTCATGACCCATAACCCATCACACATGATTAAAATATCATGTAAAATTCATAAATGGTCACAATTAATATCAAACAATCAAAATATTTCATTTACTGGGCCCAATTCCTTTTGCAATTCTCAAAATAGTTGTTTCTTACACCCTGGAAACTTAATAAGGCCACCAAATCACTTATAATAAACCAAAAAATACCATGTGGCCACTACATGGAAATTTAAGAACATTTATAACATTTATAAGAAAATTATAAGTCATGAAACGTCTATATCTTAAAACCACAACTACTTTTGCTTTCACCAGAACAACCTACCAAAAAATATTGTTTCAAAATGTTAGCTCATAAAATAATTTATACAAATATTAAAGATATATAAATGGATTATTTTTATGAAAAATTCATCCCTATTCACACTCTAGGTGATATGAGACATCAATCAATCCATCTCATTCTTAAAGAAAGTCTAAACTTTCACCTGAACACATCCTGTATTAAACTGCCAAAAATATTTATGTTCAAAGAATGCCCTAGGAAACCATGTCAAATCACCTCACCATGACGAAAACATCATATAAATGGAAATATATATGAGTCATATTTCCAACACAACTGTAATCACTTCAAAACTCTACCTGTAGTTCAACTTATGCTCATTTTATTGAAACCTGTTATTTGAGATCCCAAAACTACCCTTTGACCAATCAACATGTTTGAACCTCAAAATACCATGTACCTACATGAAATTATCCTAAAACCTCCATGGAAATCAATATAAACTCCCAATAACTATGCAACGTCAATTTTTCATCCTACTCCTTTGGACCATCTTATCCCAAAACCTTTTTCTTTAGAAATTATTGTTTATAGGTGGGGCCCACTCATCACCATGACCTCAACCACACATTTATGGAAATATTAGAGATTCATATACAACATAAAATCATTAATTTTTACTAACCAATAAAAAATGGGTCACTATACTTCACTTTCTACAAATTTCTCTGAGTTAGGGTTTAACTAGGGTTTTAAACCACTTTGCCTTCTTAACATTCATTCATAAAAACCTGACAATCAAATAACCTCATTATTTTTTTAAAACCTTATAAAATCACCCTATAATGTTCGATGAAAGGATAATTTCCCATGAAAATCACATTGTTTGCAACGAGCATCATAAGTTGAACTTTAAGCTCGAAATACACTTAATTTTGATTGTGTCTCACAAAATAAGTCATATCTAAAAAAACACACATCATGTGAGCCTGAATTTTTTTTGAGAGCACTATGACTCATTTCTATAACATATAAAATCATTATAATGTAAAAATAATATCTCAATCTCTGCAATCACTAAGACTTACCTATGCTTTCATGTTAGATCCTCATTGTAGAAGCTAGGGTTAACTAAAATAATGCAATAAATGAACAAGAAACCTCTGAAAATGACCAAAACATACCTCATATGCCATGATAAACCTAAATTCATGCTTCCATGAGCTAATATAGTTCCAATCCACATTGTCACACATCCAAGCTACTATACATGTTCCCAATGAGTATATGTAACATAGTGAACCACATGTACCTGCACTATATAACTACTGTGAGTGCCTGATCACCTTTAAAACATTATATCCATTATTTCAAAATGCTTTCCAAACATCCAAGAAACTCATATTTCCAAGCTACATCTCCTAGGCACCTATATAAGCTTTCTAAAGCAAGCACACCTCATTTAATCCCACTGTATCAGCTAATATACATTTGAAAACATCATGTTAGCAACATAAATAGTATCATAAGACAATAATCCAACATCCACTTTTTCATTAATGTGGTTTTACATCAATGATAACTCCTAATAGGGCCACATGCCAGCGATCTCTCCTGTTGTCATTGATGGAAAACACCCTAAACTTCTCCCCCCTTTTACATTAATGAAAAATTCATACCTGTAGTGGAATATTATTTACCCTATTTAGCTTCATAACATCATGCTTTGGTTGGAAACATCAACCAAATATCTCTTAATAGCTCCAATCCTTTATTTTTGCACAAAAAATTGATTCTTACCTTCATTTTAGGCATGTAAGCACCATGCTCCCCCTGGGAGAAGCATATACATCATCTAAAAACATCAATAAAGCATGAATGTATCATCCACTTACCTCATTTGAAGCCAAGACACCACATTTCACCTCCTAGGCATGTAAATTTGAGCATTTTCTCCTTATCCCCCTGTTTTAGCCTTCATGGAACCACTGTATTTGAGCATAGACTGAACCAATTACATCATGAGCATGCCAACAATGTAAAAATTCACCATATCAAAGTATCATACTTCCATTTTGTCCAATTTCCACCTTGTATAGGCCTAAGACAAGCTCTATTAAGTAAATTCTTACTCATCATACCATACTTGAGACACAAAGCCCTAACCAGAGCTTCTAGAGAAATTTCAACCAACTTTGTCACACTAGAACATTCCATCCATAACATTTATTGTCAAAACAACACTCCCCTTGGACTTAAGACAACTTTCTCATGTAGACAAGCTCAATTTTAAGCATCTTACCTTAGATTTAGGGCATGAAAACATCTTGAGCAACTTTTGCAAGGTCTTAAACTTATTATTTAGTCTAAGACAATCATATTTGATTGAGTTGTGACAAATTTTCACCTTGACATACATAATCATAAGCCTAGAAAACATCATTCTAACTTACCATAGGCCAATGTTATGCTCCCCTTGACTTTAGTAGGCTTGAATACACTATGAGTAACATTATACTCCTTAAACCCTTCTAATCACTTGACACTTACTAGCTTCATAAATCCTCATACTATGATTTCAAGGATCATATAATCCTCTATAGCCTCTGATTACTATAAAAAATACATTTTGCATCTTTTATAGTTACGTGTTGGTTTGAAAATCTGTTATTTGGGCAAATTTATGGATAAACGAGCCAATAGTGTGTAGGGCATAGCCCCTCTTTGAGTCAGCAAAGTGAAACTGGTTTATTGCTATTCTACTAGCAGGAATCTGTGCAAGTCTCACAATATTCTGCCTTCAGGGGTTTGGGATCTCATCCCAGTAGGGGTGTTTCCGACTGTGGAGAGAAAGGAATGAAAGAGAGGATGAAGAAAGATCAGGTCTGAAGGGAGAAAAGAAATGAATTCCAAAGCAGAAAGGTCAGAGGGTTTATGTTTTGGGATTGGTAGTAAACAGAGCCAAACCTACTTGCATAAACGAATAAAGCAATACTGATGAATAAATGACAAAAAAGTAGAGATAGATTCAACAGAACAAACATGCACAGATCTGACATAAGAAAGATCAGATGCCCATAACACACATATTCAGCACAAAGTCTTAATATTTGCATTAATATCTTCTTCTGTTACAAAAAGTAAAAAGCCTTTTCTTCTCACTTCTATTTTTCATCTAAAAGATATCCACCACCTGAATACAACAACTATTCAAGTATATATAGAAGGAGAGAAGAAAAGAAAGACAAAAGCAAACAAACCACCTAATTACAAAAAATATCTTACAATAGATTACAAAGTCATTTGTTGACTTTTGACAACTTTGGTGGATGACATCATCCCATGGTGCAACATGGATGATGTCATCATTTGTGTCAACAAATTTTAAATATTTTAGAAAGGAGAAAGATGGGAAGAAAGAAACTATTCGTTGTTGTCCTGCGGCTGGAAGGGGGTATCCTACTTTTGCTACTCAGGCGACGAGATGTGGAACTGGGCACGGTACTCCATGAACTTGCTGATCATGGGTTGAAGTTGATCCTTGGAAGGATCCTTGTGTCGATCGCTGATAGCTTTGCAGGTCTCCCGCTCATCTATGAGATTTTCCGGGAGTTTGGAATAATCATTCTCTGCCTCTATCAGGTACCCGATGAAGTCACGACATGCCAACAGGTTGTTGATAGATTCGGCGTCGAACGTGACCTCTGGCCCTAGTCCCTGTGAAATGATCTCCTTGAAGATCTGAATAGTCTCCTCAACCTTTCTTAAGGTGAAAGAAGAAGTGAGTAACCCTGGAGACATTCTGAGGACAATCTGTTCCATTTGATGCATTGCATCTAGGGCTACCTCCTTTACTTTGTTGATCTTTTCCAGGACGAACTCTAGCTGATCCACCCGATAATCTAGAGTAGAAAGGATTTTATTGAGGGCTCTGGGGTGTCCAAAGATGCCAAACTTGACCAGATCTTTGACTGAACAGTCAAGCATTTTCTGAAAGGTCTCGTGTTGCATCCTGGCATGATCAAGCTCTTCGGAAGATGGGTCCTCCTATCGCCTGGAGTTCTCTGTTTGACCGATTGATATTCTGATATAACCCGGTGAACTTAGCGATTACTCCTTCACTGTCCTTGAGGATCTGACTCCTCCAGGTGGAAACTGCCATGCCCTGCTCACCGATTTTGGCATATTCATTGATTTTATCCTGACTCAGAGGCTCAAGAGTTTCGGCGGCAGTTGTGGGAGGCGCACTGCCCATTTTCTGCAAGGCGCGGAGAAGATGTTTATTTTTCTCCTTTAGCAGCCTTTTCTCTTCCTTTGCTTCTTGGAGTTTCTTGCAAAGGGCGTCAACCGCAGATAGGGCCTCTCCTTGTAGGCTTTCTGAAGATGTCCCCATTGTGACTTGAGTCACTGTGTAATCTGTCGAAGACAGATCCTTCTTATCCTTCAAAGGATTGGGGTACGCAATCTCCATCACTCTCTCCCCTGATGCACTCTGAGAGAAGTGGGTTATCGGTTTTTGCTTCTTGGCCCCTTTTGATGGGATTACGGAGAAGTCCATCGGTGTGATGGGAACTTTCCTCTTCTGTTGGCTTGAGGTGCTGGGAGATCCAGGTTGGACTTGTGGGAGAAGGACCAAAAATAGAGAAGGGGGCAGCTGCAGTAGTAGAAGGGAAAAACGTGGAGACACTTGGAGGCGGCATAGAGAGGGAAGCCGAGGAAGTGCTCGCGGGAGGAAGAGATACTGCAGGGGAGGAAGACATAGGAATGGAAGGGAGCTCAGAGATGAGGGAAGAAATGGAGGGAGACAGCTCCGCGAGAGAAGAGAAGATGGATGAGGAAGAAGGGGGAACAGTAGAAGATCGGGGGAGAGGACACGACCAAAGGAATGGTCACTTGGGTCACTCGAGGAGGGGAAGGAGGAGAGGGAGAAGGGACAAAAGGGACCTCAATAGTTACATTCATGGCCACATCCTGAGTGGATGTGCCTATCAAAACATCTTCCGTTGCTTCTTCTTCTGAGCTTTCCAGGATTACAACCCAGGTTCTTGTGAAGCGGAAGGAGGGCTTTCAGGGGCTTCCTCTTGGGTGGAGCTGGATTCATCCTCTTTGCCTTTACCCTTTCCCTTTGGTAGCTATTTTTCTCGAGGAGGTGCGTTTCCTAATGGAGATGTGGTGAAGTCAACTCCGAGGTAGATGAGACCGTTCATTCTGCACCAATGCTCTGTTCTTCGCAGAGTTTTCTTTAACCCTTTCTTCTATCGTTTGGGGTGCTTTGGTCCTGTCAATCGCAGCAAACGGCCAGTCATCTCCACCTGTATCAAGATACACTTGATCAACTTCTTGCTCAGTAGTTTGATAGCCTTTTGGGATGATGGCCACACCATACTGGATGAGTTTCGGCCAAGGCTAAGTGGGAATGATCCTTCCTCCTGAGCTCGACCTCATGATATATGTCGATATAAATGTCTTTGATCTAAGGGATGTGGATCGGATCGAGCTTGGCCCTGGGGAGACAATTCCTTAGGTCGAAGGTGGGCCTGGCTGGGAAGTTGTGCTTTAGATTCAACAATTCCAACTCTGCAAGCATCTCCCGGGCTTTGTGATGTGAAACACAAGTATACCTGCCCACTGATAAGGGGGGAAAGGAGTTCCACCCTTCTTCCTCTTTAAGCACTTCTCCTGGTAGGTAATGAGTTGTCTTGATAGCTCCAACAGGATTAGCTTGGGACTGGCATACCTTGGCAATTTGGTTGGTTTTCCCAAGAAGTTGGCTGCCCTTAGGTAGGTGAAGGTAGGGAATTACGTGAACAAGGCTCCCCACTTTTCTGTCACTGTCACAATGCTCTTGGTCATACGACTGTGAGTCATGTTTGGCCTCAAAAGGTAGATGACGTCATAGAAGAAGGCGTCATTGATCTTTGTAAATTGTGGAATACTGTTTTCCAGCTTCAGCTCTAGATAGTATTCGTATATTTTAACCTGGGGCCAAACCCCTGCACCGCATCAAAGCTGGATAGTCTCTTTCTGAGGCCGTGACATAGACTACATAGGAGTTCATATAGAACCTCCCCATTGGGGTAAGGTTGTTGGAGCTACTCAGATATTGTGTTGCTTATGATCTCCGCCCACTCAAAGCGTTGATCGGGCACATTTTTATTCATTGTTTCTAAGTACCTCAGCATCCACTTGTGAAAGTAATGGGCATCAGGAAGCCCAAACACTCTGCTCAGGAATGTGATCGTATCACTGAGTTCCTCTGAAAAGTCACTGCGATGAATGACTTGTGGCCACCTGGTCACCACCTTTTTGTTCTTTAGGTATACTTTGTTCATCAACTGCATACACTGATCCTCATTGTCATCCCAAGCCTTGATGTAATCTTCCTGGCTTATGGCCACAAAGTGCCGGTGGTGAGGAATGCCGAGCATTATTTCAAAGTGTCGGGTAGTGAGGTTGATTATGACCTCACCCTTCTCATTTATGACACACCTGGTGTCTTTATTGTAGCAGCGGGCCACCACCATCATAAATTCATTGTTCACGGCACTAACTGGGATCCCACCAGCAAAATGTAGCGCACTGCCCATCAGTTTGTCCATCCATGGACTTTCTTGTGACCCTCTGAGTTCTGGGCCAGAAATCCTCCATGTCAATATGACCCAGTTCTGAGTCTCTGATGTCTAGGTCACACTCTACTTGGGATTCAGGCATCCTGACCCTCTGATACTTGTACTTCATTTCTTCTTCTGTGAGCTTGGCTTTACCCTTAGACTTGGTCAGTTTCTTGCTTGATGTTGACATATGTAACTCTGAACTCAGTTGCTGATCTGCAAGAAGAAGAAGTGAAACCAACGCAAGAAAGTCATATTAGTTGTTTGATCTTCCATTAAAGCGTTGACAAAAGAAAGAGTTAGTGATTTTAAGGCCTTAGGGCGCAGGGTGCATGAATACTGTACAGATTACAGGGATAAATAGTATGGCACACAGAAAAAGGCTGCTGCAAGGGATAAATCAGCGCCAAAGGGCGCATGGCGCATAGATACTATAGGTTACATTTTTTGTTGTTGTAAGTAGAAGTGCGCCTGCGCCATGTGTATGCATTTTATAAAGGGCACTGATATTTTTCATGTTACACGGGTGCAGGATGCGCCAAAGGGCACAGGTTTAATGCATGTAACATCATTTTTTCATGCGCCACAGGAGAACTTGGCGTGGCACATGGAAGGTCTGCATAACATGATGTTGTTGTGACAATGGATGCGCCTGCGCCGTTTACAGTTTTGCACTTGGCGCAGATTTAGTTGGTGTTACATAGATGCAGGGTGCGCCAATGGTGCAAGTTTTAACGATGTAACATATGAGTTTGGTGCGCCAAGTAGGGTGCAGGGAAAGCGGTTGCAACAAGCGAAAGAAGTGCACCTTGAGGGCGCAGCTGTTCTTTATGTAACAGGCAGGGGATATGCGCCATTGGCGCGACTGTATATTATGTTGCAGGGGTGACAGATGCGCCAAAAGAGGAAAAATTACAGTCTTTCTTTGAAGCTTTGATTCTTTCTCTGAGGTGTTCACATGTTGGTAAGCTTATTTTTAAGGGTATCTTTAGGTGACGAAGAAGCTAAAAATAAGGAGTTCTAAGCCATCTTTTCAGGACAGAGTCCCCTTTACCAGCAGATCTGGAAAGAGGGGGAAATGCATGGACGAAGAATGGAAAAAACAGCAAGGTAGGGGGGGAAGTCATGGTTTCACAGCCAGGTAGTTGAGTTCATGCTTTGACAGATCTTTCTAATCACACAAACAAGCAGCCAAAACACAAAACACCAAAACACACAAAAGCACAGAGGACCTCTTACCAGGATTATATAATGGAGAAATGTGAAACCGGGTCCACGACGTGATTCAAAAATGACAGGGCAGGTGCGCTGACAGGTACAGAGAGAAAATCACATGATTCTGACGGATGAAAATGATAGTGCAGATGCGCCTATATATATAGGCGAGGTGGTAATAAATGCGCCACCCAATTTTTCAAGTGGCGCATGAAAAGTGTGTCGACACAAGAAAGCATGCGCCCTTTGGTGCATAAAAATACCTATCAACACGAAGTTATGTGCGCCTTTGGCGCACCGAAAGTGATGTTGACACAAGAATATGTGCACCCTTGGCGCACCAAAAAGTGATGCGCAACAAAATTTTTGTTGACATGAAGGCGCATGCGCCTTGGCGCATGCAAGAAAGGCGCAACATAGTGAGGTGCATCAAAACACCTGTTGACACTTCAAACCATGCGCCAAAGGATTTAAAGGGGGTGCACCTAAACTTGATGTTGCATAGACATTATGTGTGCCCGACCAAAGAAGACCAAAAAAGGTTAAGTTCGGAAAACTAGATTTCCCGGGAAGGGATTTTTGCAATGTTCTGAATGCAAGGAGTCCCTGACGAGGGACCGGAACAAATTTTGGTAGGGTTATCTGTAAAATTGCCCTTGCCAATTTTACGGGATAACAGCTGGCTCTTTCTGGGGACTATCTCTGAGCAAACCTCAGGGGTAGAGAATCCCAGATCTCATGTGCCTATCCATTGGGTAACAGAGTCAAAAACAAGGGAGACCGGAAAGGGAACACACAACCAACAAAAGAAAACACACGAAAAAAAACAAAGAAAACTGAAGCAACTTACAAAGAAGAGAGCAAGCTCTACTTCCTGAAGATTTTCAGATGCTGCCCACTATAGGGAAGCGGGAGATCAGTTCCATCTAGATACGAGAGATAGAAACTATTCTCTCCATTGAGCTACTTGATCTTGAAAGGTCCTCTCCACAGGGAATCAAATTTTCCATGCATGCCCTTTGGCTCTCTTCGTTTGTCCCACAAAAGGACGAGGTCTCCCACCTGGAAATTTCTCTTCTTAGCTTTTTTATCGAACAATCTTTTGACCTGATTCTGATGTTCGGTGATCTTGTCGACTACCCTTACTCTCTTTTCTTCGAGATTCTGCTAGATACATGATCCTCTTTTCAAGGGAATTTTGAAAAGTCTCATCTTCGATTTCCCATGCCAAGCGTAGAGTAGGGATTTCAACGAAAATGGGAAGCTCGGCATGGGTGCCATATAACACTTGAAAAGGTGACATACCGAGAGATCTCTTGGGAGTAATGTGGTCTTCCTACAAAGCATCGTATAAGGACTTGTGCCATATTCGTTGATTCTCATCCACTAGGTTTCGTATGATGGTCACCAAGTTTTTGTTACTGGATTCTGCCTGACCATTTCCTTGGGGGTAATAATCTGAGGCATGAGCCAAAGTTATTCCGTATTCATAGTAAAAACCAACAACTTCTCGTGAGGAGAAGTTGGAAGCATTATCAGCAATAATCTTGTTTGGAACGCCAAACCTGACAATGATATTTTATTTGATGAAACTGCAAACAACCTTGGAAGTGGCATGTTTGACAGATATGGCTTCCACCCACTTGGTGAAGTAATCTGTTGCTGTTAGGACATAACTATGTCTGGCACTCGATTGGGGATTGAGTACACCGATAAAATCAATTCCCCACTGCTTGAATGGTTCGTCGATGACAACTGGCCTGAGGGGAAAAGCAGCCAAATTGGGCTTGCCGACGAACTACTGGTAAGGCTCACACTTTGCTACCCAGGTAGCTGTATCTTGGAAAAGCGTCAGCCAATAGTACCTGGCCCGGATGATCTTGTGTGTCGTCACGGAAGAGGAGAAATGGCCCCCACAGGCTGAATTATGAAAACTTTCAAGTAACTTCACCTACTGTGGCTTGTCAATACATCGTAGGAAGACGCCATCTATCCCACGTTTGTATAAACCGTCATCCCAGATGACATATTTGGCTGCTCTGAGCTTTACAGTGTGCTTCTCCTTTGCAGTTAGGTGAGCTGGGCATTCGCCATAGGTGATGAAGAAACAAATATCAGAATACCACTCATCACTGGTTGCGACAAATAGGACCATAGGCAGTGAATCAGGTTTCTCCAACTGGCTTTGTGCTTCATTGGTACAATCATCCTTTTCTCTCGGAAACTTTTGACCCCCCGGTTTTCAGCCATAAGTTGACATAGGCCCTTGCCTCTTACCAACTTGGTTGGTTTTATATCTAGATTGTACTCCTAGACCTTTGCAATCCAATTTCCTCGCAAGCTTCCTAACTCCTGTTGAGTTAAAATTGACTTGACTGCCATGTCAGGGACCAACACCACTGTATGAGAGTTTAAAATGTAATACCTGAAGTTCTTAACTGCTTTGACAATGGCGAAGGCGTGATTTCTCCAACTGGGTCATTTTTAATTCGTGAGGCGTGAGGGGAGAGCTCATGAATGCAATTGGGGATTCAACATTCTCATAATTCTTTTGCATCAAGATGGCAAATACAGTATGCTCAGATGCATAGCTATACATGATAAAATCCTTGGAGAAATCGGGACACACCAGGACTGGTGCAAGTTGAGCGATGGAAGATTTTATTTCTTCGAATGACCTCTTCCGTTCTTTGTTCCATCGAAAAGTTGGTGACCCTTTCATCATGTCTAATATATGACGAGTCTTTTCAGCAAAATCCGAAACAAAGCGCCTGAGAAAGTTCACCTTTCCAAAGAAAGAATGGACACTGGTCCTTGCTTGTAGGCAAAGTAAGGCTTTGAATAGCCTTAACTCTTTCGGTATCTATCTTCGTTCCTTCTTTGCTAACAACATGTCCTAGAAACTTTCCTTCTGTGACTCCAAAAACAGACTTTTTCAAGTTCAAGGAAATCCCATGCTCTCAGCATCTGGCCAACACTTGCTCCAAATGATCACAATGATCATTTCGTTGTTTAGAGAACACAGTTAAGTCATCCAAATAAACGACAATGACCTTCCCCATCATACCTTTGAATGCCAGGTCCATGGCACTACTGAGAAGTGGCGCCAGCATTGGTCAGGCCAAAAGGCATCCTGCTCTAAGCAAACGTACCCCAGGGAGTAGTGAATGCTATTTTAAATTGGTCTTCAGGTGAGACTTCAATTTGATTGTAGTTTGAAAAACCATTAAGCATGGGACAGCATTTTTAATCTAGTTACTGCTTGTAGAACTTGATCCATTATAGGAAGTGGGTAGTTTGTCCTTTAAGGATGCCTGATTCAAGTTTCAAAAATCTATGCATATGCGTATTTCACCATTTTTCTTGCACACTGGCACAATTTTTGCCACCCAAGTACTATGATGGATAGGAAAAATTATTCTCACATCCAGCATTTTCTAAATTTCAGCCTGGATAGTACCTGAGATCTTAGGGTTATAATGCCTCTGCTTCTGGCGAAAGGCTTTGACGTCCTCTTTCAACGGGATGTCATGCTAGACATCCTTTGGCTTAAAAGACTTTAGATTCGGTGTAGGACCATGCCAATACATCCATGTGTTTCTTTAGTAGTTTGACAAACTTACGCTTCTCTTCAGGTGTGCAACATTTTCCAATGTTCACAAACTGTGGATGTTCTAACGAACCTAAATTAATCATTTCAGTTTCTGGGGAGGAGCCAGGATCATCTTGCCTTTTCTTTTTAACAAAACGATCATGCTTGTTGAACAAACTGCTCCAGGGAGACTAGGCCTTTTGGGATTTTATTTCCTTTGAGCTGGCATATGCCATCGTTCCCTTCAGATCCATCGTCTTGATCGGTGACTGATTCACAGCACATGGAAGTGGATCCTTCAAAATGAAGTTCCTTAAAATTTTCCACCTTTTCTAAAAAGGAAATGAGTTGATTGTCATCGTTGAATACTTGCCAATGCTCGAGAATTTTCGGAGCACGCTTGGGTGGAAAACCACCTCAATGGTGTATTTGTCTGTTTTCAAACCTGGGTGAGGGATCATGAGGGATGCTTAAATGGCCAATGAATCGGCCATGTCATTCTGAGATCTTGGGATTGATTCTATTGAAAAAGCATCAAATTCTTCGATGTTTTCCCACAACCGTGCATTGCGGTAATGCCTTGAGCCTCTCATTCTTTACTTGATATATCCTCTTAACTTGATTCACGACTAGCTCTGCATCACCTTGTACTTTCAAATTTTTTATCCCTCTTTCCTTTGCAGCTTGCATGCCAAGTAGCAGAGATTCATACTCAGCAATATTATTTGTGTTGAAAAACTGCAACTTGAAAGAGAGAGGAATAATCTCCCCTTCAGGAGATATTAGCATGGCTTCGGCGCCACATCCACTAGTCACACAGCTGCCATCAAATTGAAAATTCCAGATCTTGTTAAGATCTTCTTCTCAGACGAGAACAACCATTTTGTCAGACTCGACAGACAAGAAATAGTTCCCCATTCCTAATGATTTGAAAATAATTTGAGCTTTGGGGTCCTCAGAGTTAGTAACCAAGTACTTCTTTTGTGATTTTGGCTCTAATGTCTGCATTACACCTTTGACGGGGATTCTAGCCTTGGACCAGTCCATATGAATCTCCCCACCAACTTCACTGCAAAAAATCCTTCCCAGCGAAATTCCGTAGGCTACTGGAATGTCGGCAAAATGAGGACGGTCATCTTTACTCTTTTCTATGGGAATGCCACAAACGTGAACTGTGCGTCTTTGATTTGACCAATCAATGGAACCTGCTTGGTTTCTAAGGAATAACATCTGCCAAAAGGCTTGGTAAGGGTGAGGCCCAAAGCATGGGTGACTTTTTCCGGCATGATGTTATCAGAAGCTCTAGAATCAATTATGCAGTTACTTAACTTGTGGCCATTGATTAGGAGGGAGAGGTAGAAATGTTCTATCTTGCCTGACGCAGAAGTTGAAGCAATATTTACGTGGGATGCAGGAGGAGTGGAAAGGATTCCTTTTAGGGAGATCTGGGGAGGTATGACAACTTGAATTTGAATATACTTGATCAACCTTACAAGCTATTCGGGGTTCGATTGAAGATACTCAGCTTTAGACATTTGGATCTTGGTCTTTTTAGCATGATCTATGATGTCAAACATGGCCAAGGGTTGAGCTGGTGAAGGAATGAGTCCCTCACTTCGTGATGGTAGGGTAGGATTACTGGTCTTCATAGAAATAGAAGAAGGCTGATTTGGAGGAGAGATTGGGGGAAAAGATTTCTTTGTAAAAGTACTTAACAGGGGATTGAGTAGGAAGAGGATCTACCTCTTTTAGCAATGGTTGGAGGCATGTTTGACACGGCCTTCTCTTTCTGCACATCGGCAGTGACCTCTGATTATTTTCCTTGCGAGCAGGTAAAAACAACATATCATTGTCCACTTGCGTACCCTTGTGTACCCTCCTCTTCATCAGATTATTCCTCATCAAATTCCATATACCCAATAGTAGAGTCGCCAGTCGGCTCACCAACATCCTGATCATCTTCACCTTGAGACAAAGGTTCTTCGTAATCTTGTTCCTCTTCTTCGATTTTGGCTAAAGCGTTGACCAGAGGAGCTTCAAGTGCCAACTGTGGAGCAGTTACAGGTAAGTGCGGCCTTTGTGGAACATTGTTGGAAACAAAAATTCCTTCGTGGAATATCCCAGTATGAGGAACTGGGGGAAGCTTGGGCTAGACTGCTTCTTTAATGCGAGCAAGTCGTTCACCATCTTTTGAAATGCCGGATCAGACGAAGTAGTGGGAGAAGGGCCCGAAGATTTAAGCTTAGATGATTCCCTTTTTAATTCACCAGATATTAGCAAATTATCTTCAATTCGGATGGCAGCGGCCTGGGTGAGAATCAAGGTAGCTACCTATTCTTGCAGGAGTAAGAAACTTACTTTTGAGCTCATGGCGTTTACGAAGAAACACTTCTGATTTTCCGGTGTTAGAAGCATGGCAACAGGGACATGGTTGATTAATGCATTAAACTTGGCGATAAAATCGCGCATGGTCTCATTGGTCTCCTTCTTTAGGTGAGTGATCTGTGATAACAATGCAAATGCATCTTCTGAAGGCTTATACCTATCTTCAAAAGCATCCCGCAAGGTGGCCCAACTGGTAATAGATCCGGCTGGCAAGTGCTGACACCATTCTGCTGCGGGCCCTTGTAAAGTTTCCAGAAAAAGGTGAACCGACACATCTTCATGGGTCACATCCAGGATACTGCATGACATGATGAATGCAGATATGTGTGAATCTGTGCTTTGTTCCCGCTCCCGTCAAATTTGGGAAAATTCTTTCGGTTTCCATGTGGGAGCGCGTGAACAGGATGTGGTAAAGCCAGGGGACCCATAGCATTTCCCCATGGTACTTGCCATCTAGACGGGTGGAAAAAGAACGCGGGCTGGAAGTACAGTTCCACTGAGCAGCAAGGCACTACAAAGGGATGTGGAGGCTCCTTGTGAAAACTGGTTCTTTCGTGGAGGTGAGGCACTTTTGGCTGACCGATCAGCTGAACTTAGTGATGAAAAGCATGCTGGTGTTATACTGAAGTTGTGCCTTTGAAGCAGATCAAAAGTAGGATCAACTTCTCCACGAGCTCTCCTGCTACGAGTAAATGGTTCGCCTGCCAGCATACCTTCCCGATCTACAATATTGTGAAGCAGATATAAAAATTCTTTTTGGTTGTACTTGCTGATTTTCTGATTTTTCTGACAAAAATCAGCAGCATGTACTTTTCTGAATATTTAATTTTATCCTTTTCCTGAAAACCGATTGCGGTTTAATGATAAAGAACAACGAGGATAAAATGATAGTGAAGCTTAGTAAGCTAATTTTCAGATCTAAAGTCGACTTTTTCAAAGAGTTTGAAAATTTTGGTAAACAGTCAAAAACTCAGATCTACGGAAAAATACATATTTTCATAAAAACTCAGCGAACTAAAGGTCTCCAACTAGGCCAGATCTATGGATCTCAGAAGAAAATTTTCAATTTGGGTACTTTTTGCAAAAAATTTAGATTTTGAACAAAAGTTTAAAATTTGCAAACAAATAGTGATTTTTCTGATTTTTACTGATTTTCTATCATACCACCATCATAGATCTGATAGATCTGTTCGATTCCCCAGCGGAGTCACAAAAAACTGCTGGTTTGAAAATCTGTCGCTTGGGAAGATTTATGGATAGATGAGCCAACAGTGTGCAGGGCATAGCCTCTCTTTGAGTCAGCAAAGTGAAAATGGTTTATTGCTATTCTACCAGTAGGAATCTGTGCAAGTCTCACAATATTCTACCTTCGGGGGTTTGGGATCTCATCCCAGTAGGGGTGTTTCCGACTGCGGAAAGAAAGGAATGAAAGAGAGGATGAAGAAAGATCAGGTCCGAAGGGAGAAAAGAAATGAATTCCAAAGCAGAAAGGTCAGAGGGTTTATGTTTTGGGATTGGTAGTAAACAGAGCCAAACCTACTTGCATAAACGAATAAAGCAATACTGATGAATAAATGACAAAAAAGTAGAGATAGATTCAACAGAACAAATGCATAGATCTGACATAAGAAAGATCAGATGCCCATAACACACATATTCAGCACAAAGTCTTAATATTTGCATTAATATCTTCTTCTGTTACAAAAAGTACAAAGCCTTTTCTTCTCACTTCTATTTTTCATCTAAAAGATATCCACCACCTGAATACAACCAAGTATTCAAGTATATATAGAAGGAGAGAAGAAAAGAAAGACAAAAGTCAAACAAACCACCTAATTACAAAAATATCTTACAATAGATTACAAAGTCATTTGTTGACTTTTGACAACTTTGGTGGATGACATCATCCCATGGTGCAACATGGATGATGTCATCATTTGTGTCAACAAATTTTAAATATTTTACAAGGAGAAAGATGGGAAGAAAGAAACTATTCGTCGTCATCCCGCGGCTGGAAGGGGGTATCCTGCTTTTGATACTCGGGCGACGAGATGTGGAACTGGGCACGGTACTCCATGAACTTGTTGATCATGGGTTGAAGTTGATCCTTGGAAGGATCCTTGTGTCGATCGCTGATAGCTTTGCAGGTCTCCCACTCATCTATGAGCTTTTTCGAGAGTTTGGAATAATCATTCTCTGCCTCTATCAGGTACCCGATGAAGTCGCGACACGCCAACAGGTTGTTGATGGATTCGGCATCGAATGTGACCTCTGGCCCCAGTCCCTGTGAAACGATCTCCTTGAAGATCTAAATAGTTTCCTCAACCTTTCTTAAGGTGAAAGAAGAGGTGAGTAAGCCTGGAGACATCCTTAGGACAATCTGTTCCATTTGATGCATTGCATCTAGGGCTTCCTCTTTTACTTTGTCGATCTTCTCCAGGATGAACTCCAGCTGATCCACCCGATAATCCAGAGTAGAAAGGATTTTATTGAGGGCTCTGGGGTGTCCAAAGATGCCAAACTTGACCAGATCTTCGACTGAACAGTCGAACATTTTTTGAAGGGTCTCGTGTTGCATCTTGGCATGATCAAGCTCTTCGGAGATGGGTCCTGCTATCGCCTGGAGTTCTCTGTTTGACCGATTGATATTCTGATATAACCCGGTGAACTTAGCGATTACTCCTTCACTGTCCTTGAGGATATGGCTCCTCGAGGTGGAAACTGCCATGCCCTGCTCGCCGATTTTAGCATATTCATTGATTTTATCCTGACTCAGAGGCTCAGGAGTTTTGGCGGCAGTTGTGGGAGGTGCACTGCCCATTTTCTGCAAGGCGCGGAGAAGATGTTTATTTTGCTCCTTTAGCAGCCTTTTCTCTTCCTTTGCTTCTTGGAGTTTCTTGCAAAGGGCGTCAACTGCAAATAGGGCCTCTCCTTGCAGATTTTCTGAAGATGTCCCCATTGTGACTTGAGTCACTGTGTAATCTGTGGAAGACAGATCCTTCTTATCCTTCAAAGGATTGGGGTACGCAATCTCCATCACTCTCTCCCCTGATGCACTCTGAGAGAAGTGGGTTATCAGTTTTTGCTTCTTGGCCCCTTTTGATGGGATTACGGAGAAGTCCATCGGTGCGATGGGAACTTTCCTCTTCTGTTGGCTCAGGTGCTGGGAGATCCAGGCTGGACTTGTGGGAGAAGGACTAGAAATAGAGAAGGGGGTAGCTGTAGTAGTAGAAGGGAAAAACATGGAGACACTTGGAGGTGGCATTGAGAGGGAAGTTGAGGAAGTGCTCGTGGGAGGAAGAGATACTGCAGGGGAGGAAGACATAGGAATGGAAGGGAGCTCAGAGATGAGGGAAGAAATGGAGGGGGACAGCTCCGCGAGAGAAGAGAAGATGGATGAGGAAGAAGGGGGAACAGTAGAAGATGGGGGAGAGGACACGACCAAAGGAATGGTCACTTGGGTCACTCGAGGAGGGGAAGGAGGAGAGGGAGAAGGGACAGAAGGGACCTCAATAGTTACATTCGTGGCCACATCCTGAGTGGATGTGCCTATCGGAACATCTTCCGTTGCTTCTTCTTCTAAGCTTTCCGGGATTACAACCCGTTCTTGTGAAGCGGAAGGAGGGATTTCAGGGGCTTCCTCTTGGGTGGAGCTGGATTCACCCTCTTTGCCTTTACTCTTTGCCTTTTGGCTAGCTATTTTGCCCGAGGAGGTGCGTTGCCTAACGAAGATGTGGTGAAATCAACTCCGAGGTAGATGAGACCGTTCATTCTGCACCAATGCTCTGTTCTTTGCAGAGTTTCTTTAACCCTTTCTTCTATGGTTTGGGGTGCTTTGGTCCTGTCAATCGCAGCAAATGGCCAGTCATCTCCACCTGTATCAAGATACACTTGATCAACTTCTTGCTCAGTAGTTTGATAGCCTTTTGGGACGATGGCCACACCG
The DNA here is from genome assembly GCA_019776745.2 of Taxus chinensis. Lineage (NCBI taxonomy): Eukaryota > Viridiplantae > Streptophyta > Pinopsida > Cupressales > Taxaceae > Taxus > Taxus chinensis. The sequence continues at coordinate 581,386,201 of CM034146.1, forward strand.
TACTGGATGATTTCAACCAAGGCTAAGTGGGAATGATCCTTCCTCCTGAGCTCGACCTCATGATATATGTCGATATAAATATCTTCGATCTGAGGGATGTGGATCGGATCGAGCTTGGCCCTGGGGAGACAATTCCTTGGGTCGAAGGTGGGCCTGGCTGGGAATTTGTGCTTTAGATTCAAGTAATTCCAACTCTACAAGCATCTCCCGGGATTTGTGATGTGAAACACAAGTATACCTGCCCACTGTAAGGGGGAAAGGAGTTCCACCCTTCTTCCTCTTTAAGCACTTCTCGTGGTAGGTAATGAGCTATCTTGATAGCTCCAATAGGATTAGCTTGGGACCGGCATACCTTGGCAATTTGGTTGGTTTTCCCAAGAAGTTGGCTGCCCTTAGGTAGGTGAAGGTAGGGAATTGCGTGAACAAGGCTTCCCACTTTTCTGTCACTGTCACAATGCTCTTGGTCATACGACCATGAGTCATGTTTGGCCTCAAAAGGCAGATGACATCATAGAAGAAGGCGTTGTTGATCTTTGTAAATTGTGGAATACTATTTTCCAGTTTTAGCTCCGGATAGTATTCATATATTTTAACCTGGGGCCAAACCCCTCACCACATCAAAGATGGATAGTCTCTTTCTGAGGTTGTGGCATAGACTACGTAGGAGTTCATATAGAACCTCCTTGTTGTGGTAAGTTGTTGGAGCTGCTCAGATATTGTGCTGCTTATGATCTCCGCCCACTCAAAGTGTTGATTGGGCACATTTTTGTTCATTGTTTCTAAGTACCTCAGCATCCACTTGTGAAAGTAATGGGCATCAGGAAGCCCAAACACTCTACTCAGGAATGTGATTGTATCACTGAGTTCCTCTGAAAAGTCACTGTGATGAATGACTTGTGGCCATCGTGTCACCATGTTTTTATTCTTTAGGTATACTTCGTTCATCAACTGCATATACACTAATCCTCATTGTCATCCCAAGCCTTGATGCAATTCTCTTGGCTTACAGCCACAAAGTGCTGGTGGTGAGGAATGCTGAGCATTATTTCAAAGTGTTGAGCAGTGAGGTTGATTATGACCTCGCCCTTCTCATTTACAACACACCTGGTGTCTTTATTGTAGCAGCGGGCCACCACCATCATAAATTCATTATTTACTGCACTGACTGGGATCCCCCCAGCAAAATGTAGCGCGACTGCCCATCAGTTTGTCCATCCAGGGACTTCTTGTGACCCTCTGAGTTCTGGCCCAGAAATCCTCCATGTCAATATGACCCAGTTCTGAATCTCTGATGTCTAGGTCACACTCTGCTTGGGACTCGGGCATCCTGACCCTCTGATATTTGTAATTCATCTCTTCTTCTGTGATCTTGGCTTTACCCTTAGACTTGGTCAGTTTCTTGCTTGATGTTGACATATGTAACTCTGAACTCAGTTGCTGATCTGTAAGAAGAAGAAGTGAAACCCAACCGCAAGAAAGTCATATTAGCTGTTTGATCTTCCATTCAAGCGTCAACAGAAGAAAGAGTTAGTGATTTTAAGGCCTCAGGGCACAGGGTGCATGAATACTACAGGTTACAGGGCTAAATAATATGGCACACAGGAAAGGGATGCTACAAGGGATAAATCAACGCCAAAGGGTGCATGGCGCATGGGTATTGCAGGTTGCATTTTTTGTTGTTGCAAGTAGAAGTGCGCATGTGCCATGTGTATGCATTTTATAAAGGGTGCGGATATTTTTCATGTTACACAGGTACAGGATGTGCCAAAGGGCGCAGGTTTAATGCGTGTAACATCATTTTTTCATGCGCCACAGGGGAACTGATGCGGCGCATGGAAAAAATGCATAACATGATGTTGTTGTGACAATGGATGTGCCTGCGCCATTTTAACAGTTTTACACTTGGCACAGATTTAGTTGGTGTTGCATAGATGCAAGGTGCGCCAATGGTGCAAGTTTTAACGATGCAACATATGAGTTTGGTGCACTAAGTAGGGCGCAGGGAAAGTGGTTGCAACAAGTGAAAGAAGTGCACCTTAAGGGCATAGCTATTCTTTATGTAACAGGCAGGGGATATGTGCCATTTGTGCGACTATATATTATGTTGCAGGGGTGACAGATGCGCCAAAAGAGGAAAAATTACAGTCTTTCTTTGAAGCTTTGATTCTTTCTCTGAGGTGTTCACATGTTGATAAGCTTCTTTTTAAGGGTATCTTTAGGTGACGAAGAAGCTAAAAATAAGGAGTTCCAAGCCATCTTTTCAGGACAAAGTCCCCTTTACCAGCAGATCTGGAAAGAGGGGGAAATGCATGGAGAAGAATGGAAAAAATAGCGAGGTAGGGGGGAAGTCATGGTTTCACAGCCAGGTAGTTGAGTTCATGCTTTGACAGATCTTTCTAATCGCACAAACAAGCAGCCAAAACACAAAACTCCAAAACACACAAAAGCACAGAGGACCTCTTACCAGGATTATATAATGGAGAAATGTGAAACCGGGTCCACGACGTGATTCAAAAATGACAGGGCAGGTGCGCTGATAGGTACAGAGAGAAAATCACGTGATTCTGACGGATGAAAATGACAGTGTAGATGCGCTTATATATAGGCGAGGTGGTAATAAATGCACCACCCACTTTTTCAAGTGGCGCATGAAAAGCACTGTCGACACAACGGAAAGCATGCACCCTTTGGCGCATCAAAAAACCTGTCCAACACAAAGCTATGTGCGCCTTTGGTGGACATTGAAAGTGATGTCGACACAAGAATATGTGTGCCCTTGGTGCACTAAAAAGTGGTGCAACAAAAGTTTTGTTGACATGAAGGTGCATGCGCCTTGGCGCATGCAAGAAAGGCACAACATAGTGAGGCGCATCAAAACGCCTATTGACATTTCAAACCGTGCGCTAAAGGATTTAAAGGGGGTGCATGAAAACTTTATGTTGCATAGACATTATGTGCACCCGACCAAAAAAGACCAAAAAGGTTAAGTTCGGAAAACTAGATTTCCCGGGAAGGGATTTTTGCAACATTCCGAACGCAAGGAGTCCCTGACGAGGGACTGGAACAAAATTTTGGTAGGGTTATCTGTAAAATTTCCCTTGCCAATTTTATGGGATAACATTGCGAAGGTTATAGAGTGCACTCATGCTTCAATTTATTATTTTATCAAACCTTATATCTTAAAAACTTACTTTGTATACTTGCAATATATTTGACAAAGTATCAGATCAAAAACACCACTTTAAGCATAATCATCTAAAACATATCATAACCCATACCTTGTGTTTTGAGATGGAGCACCATACAAGTTCCACAGAAATTATTTTTTGAGACACCTTATCACATCTACAAGAAACCCAACATACCAAACCTCGAGCTGAAGCGTAGTTACTTCACCTATCTACCTGCCTCATCTTAGTTTGTAACCCTGAATAAATCTTTCATCATTGTGGGATAACATTCTGACCTGTAGACTATCAAGACATATTTTGTAGACCTTAAGATTCATTACACTAACCTCAAGATTGACATGTTTGACTGAGGAGAAATCATCTTCGATCATGAGGACATGAGCAAACAACTTATGACCTGTAGAGTGTCACTTTCACACCTGTAGTAGACTTATGATGAGAAGGATGCATCAAAAAATGTATTGTGAGCACTGGTACTACACCTTTTCAAATGCATTTTTATGCTTTTAAAACTATCTTATATATTCACCTTGGTCATTCGTAGCCTCTAAACTGACTATGCATGGTCTTGTGGACACCTCTTAGAAAATTTTCCAACCACAACACAAGTCTTTGTTTCTCATTCTCAGACCCCATTCAACCTATAGAGTTATTCATAATACCTTGTTGACACCATCACATAGATTTATCCTGAAATCTATGACACATATCATGACATATAAACCTTTAAGTCTGTGACTGAGATAATACTAAAGTACTTAAATCCATCATACTCTTTGACTTCTCTATGAACACATATTGGAGTCATACACAATTTGCTAAAAAAACTCAAGTTGTGATTGAATTATGATGGAAAAAACTTATCAAAAAAAATGATCTTCACAATATGAACCTTTGAGGTAATACATTGTTCCTAAAACAACACCCTTAGACCATTTAGCACATACTCATTACTGATAATTCATTTGTATCCTTTTGCCACATGAGATAAGCTTCTTTAACCTGTAGCAGTGTAAAATTTCTCTTCACAGACAATATTTCATGCATTCTTCAAATTGGGCTAAAGAGTCCTCACAAAGCCTTGATATCATTACATATCTTTGTTAGAGTTATGCTATCTTACTTTGTCCTACTTCTAGAATTCTCACAATCCTTCTCAAACCTTGAAGGTAAGCTTAAAAAAGATTTTTTTCATCTCTACCACATATAGCTCAACACTTTGACTTTGAGAAATAGATCCAGAGGAGACATACGCCACTGATTACTAGTGAAGTGTATACAAACATACTTTTTAATCCTTTGTTACTCACATGCCATCTTGAATTAATGTTCATACAATATTTACTTCACTTTCAGATGTCCCTGACCTACTGCAAAGGCACCATACACAACCATGTAATCTTTCTCAGATTATGCAAACAGTGACACAAAATTCATTTAACTTCTAAGAGCTAATCATGCATATAGACTATATTGCAAACTTCATATCTCTGTCAACATTTTAGAGACCTATACAAATGTTCAGAATCCTGGTTCACTACTAATAAACCCTTCTTACAACTTCCTTATGGCTCAGAGATTAATCTAAGACCTTTGATCATGTGTTTCACACTTTATTTAGATTTGGATGGCCCAGACCTACACTCTATTAGAATTTTGAAGCTTCAAACTGTTACAAGTTATTCTTATCCCTTCATAGTTTCAACATTCAAGATACACATCCTTCACAAGGTTAACTTCTCACACAGTCCATGCTCAGGAGATCATTCTTAAACTATAGAACATTTCTCATGACTACATGAAAAATAAATATACCTTGAAAAACATCCTCTGTACTGAGTTATCATGCAAATTTCATAAATTTCTATCATGGTTCCTTCTAAGCATTAGAATTGTGTTCATCCTCAATATTTCCATGCAACTTGTGCAGAGCATCTAGAAATTAATATTAAACTAAGGACTTGACTCCAATCTTATGATTGAGATAACCTTTTGTGTGGTAACACTTCACTAAGCTCATCCTGAGATCCTTCTTGACCCATTGCACATGAATTGAGATGGCATTTTAGATGCAAAAACCTTCAATTACAAGCCTCTAACTGTACATATCCACTTGGGAACACACCTTCATGATTTCATCACTGTTGCAAGACAATTGCACACACACGGAAATTATTTTTGTGTTCACAACATAGTGGACTTCAAGAGATGATGCAAATTAACTTCCCAACTTGATCTAACTAAGATAACTACATATACACCAATACTTGGACAATAATTGAATTTTTGTATCACAAACCACTTCAATGACAATATATTCAGACCACCATTGATGGACATTGAATGACATCATGCTTACACTTAGAGCATAACCTCATAACAGAGAAAGCACTATTTTTGAATCATGATCATTGAATTTTTGCAATTTTGACTTCATCTTCAAGTATAAAGCTTCTTGAAATGACTTAAGACACTTAACATCATGTACAAAGATGCTCAACAAACTTATGACTAAGAACTTGTGCCAACAAGTCATAACATACTGAAATAATATTTCAACATGATCTTTAAAGACTGACATATATGCTAACTTACTTATAATAGTGAAAATGTAAGACTCAGTACATTAAAGGACTTAAGAAATTAGAGCTCAAAACACCAACATAACATACACCTATCAGTAACAAGGACTTCAAATTTGCATGGGAAGAGTCATTTTGCATACCTTATTGATTTTGTGGTATCCCATAGGACAAGTTTCTTCAAATTTTATTGTACGGGAACTTAAAAACCATTCAAACACATGTGTTCTTATTCAACAAGTGCAAACATAATCCCTTGATATTACGTAGGCATGTTGACCTTGTTTTCAACCTTGATCCCACTAGGATCCTTCTTGAAAAACTTCATATTATGCATGGTGGAATGAGAATCATTTCTCTTAGCATTTTTATCTTTATCATTCTTGATTACTTCTAATTTTATAACATTCATCTTTACTTGACCCTCATGATTAGGTCCCTTGACTGTCATGAATATACCTTTTGGATCAGACCTCTTGATGGAGCTTCTCTTGCTTGGACAAAATATTGCTATATGGTCTGATTTTTTACAATTGAAGAAAAAAATAGTCCTCTTCCTTCTAGGCTAAAAAAAACTTAAGTTTCATCCACAATATTTTTTCTCTATTCCCATACTCACAACATGAATGGAATTCACCATTGAAGAGAGATACATCATTCTTAGGAGACATTATTTTGCAATCTCTAGCTCTATGACCAAAATCATGAAGAACATAGCAATATCCATTAAAACAAGTTCCATACCTCATAGCATTAGGTTTTCCAAATGAGTTAGAAATTATTGGATCATCCTCATTAGTCATCTTCTCAACTGATTTAGTGCTTGTACTAACTTCATGATCATGCTTGCCATGAAACCCTAAGCCTAATTTTTCATCCATGGCCTTTTGACCTTCTAGAACACCATCAAGAGCTTTGGAGCTCTTCTCAAGCCTCTCATACATCTTAAACTTGTTAGAGGCATCTTATAAATCTAATTCAAGAGCATTTTCAATTTGTCTTCAAGCTTGAAAAGAGAGTCTTCTTTCTCCTTTAGAGCTTTTGGAAAACTTTCAACTTGAGATTCCAAGGTAAGAATGGCTTGACTATGCTTAAATTCCATATCCTTGACATGAATTTGATAGCCCTCAATACATGAATGAGATATTTCATTCCTTCTTCTCAATATGGCCTCAATATCTAAATACCTACCCATAGTGTGTGTTTCAAAGGATATCCTTCAAGCTGTTAAGCTTGCTTCACAAGGACTTTCTCTGATACCAATTTTTGGAAGCACAAAGGACTGAGAAGGGGGGTGCATCAATCCTACAATAATTATCCTTTCATTTACCAAACCATACATCCATAAATTAGATTGTTCATACAATATTTATAACCAGGTGTGCTTATTATGATATGTAACATTAACCATAAAAGAAAGAAACAAAATACTCAACACATGAACACCATATGTAAGTGGGAAACCCTCATGGGGAAGAAAACCCACTAAAACACTACTTATATTATATAAATCAAAGAATTTTAGTGAATAACCAACTACACAAAGAGCACTACACCCCTAATTTAGTGAGGCACCAACCCAACAAGGAGCAAAAACCCCTAAATTAATGAAGCATCCCCACTCCCAAAGGAGGATAGAACCCCCTAGGATTACCAAGCTCCAACTTAGCCACCTGAAGAAGTTTTATCTCTACTTTTTCTGCTGCCACAACTGAAGGAGATCACAACTTCAGCTCACAAACCCTAGCTCACACACTAGGTCTTCAATCTCACATAATATTGCTATTTATTCACTTGTCAAATCTCTAATCCTCTCGCTCTCATGTCTCTCTAATCAGTCCTCAACCTATCATGCTCTTCATCAACCTTCAAATCATGCTCTCATACCTGTAAAACACTCTTCCTCTAGGTCACAATTCTTCCCTCTAAGAGAACTATTTCAAAAATGAACCCAAAAACATCACTTTTATATGCTTTTTCTTTCTTCCAACCCAAAGGAGTTCAATCCTTACACCTGATGGTTTAGACCCATTCTTATAAAATTCAAGAAACTATATTACAACAATCACATTTGATCCAACTAGGTCGGCTTATCTAAAAACCTCATTACATGTGCCAAAAATGGCTCAAAACCCCATGGGTACAAAGATAAAAATGCCCTTACATAAAAAAAAAGACATATTCATGACTCATAAACCATAAAAAATTATTAAAATATCATTTATCATTCATACATGGTCATGATTAGCTCAACCAATCAAAATTATTTCATTTAATGGGCCCAATGCTCCTTTGTCATTTCTTAAAACTATTATTTCCTACACCCTTAAATCACCTTTAAAAACTTCATTATGCCACAAAATAACTTATGATGAACAAAAACATGACATGTGGCCACTCAATGTAAATTTAAGAAACTTTATAACACTTCTAAGAAAGTTATAAGCCTATGAATCAATCACCTTCTTCAAACCATAACCACTTTTGTCTTCACCAAATTACCCATCCAAAAAAGTGGTTTCCAAAGGTTAGCTCATAAAAATAATTTCTAAAAATGATTAAAGACATAAAAATTAATTAATTAGATGCAAAATTAATCCTTATTAACATTCCAAGTGATATTAAGCATGACCCAATCCATCTCATGCTTCAAACAACTCCAAACTTTCACCTGAACACATCCTGTATTGAACTGTAAAAATATTCTATGTCCAAATAATGTCTTGTATGCCAAAAACCAATCAACTAACACCACATCATGATAAAATCATCATGTAAATGGAAATATATTGAATCCTCTTTCCAACATAACTTTAATCACTTCAAAACTCCACATGTAGCTCAAGTTATGCTCATTTTACTGAACCCTTCTATTTAAGATCCCAAAACTACCCTTTGACCAGTCAACCCATTTGGACCTCAAAACACCATGTACCTACATGAAATTTTCCTAAAAACTCTATTTACATCAATATAAACCTCACATAATTATGCAACATCAATCTTGCATGCATACGATCTTTGGACCATCTTGTCCTAAAACCTTCTTCTTTAAAAACTGACCTGTTTTTAGGTGGGGCCCACTCATCACCATGACCACTACCATAAATTTATGGAAATATTACGAGATTCATATACAACATAAAATCATAAATTTTTATGAACAAATAAAAAATGGGTCACTATACTTCACTTTCTGCAAACTACTCCTAGCTAGGGTTTAACTAGGTTTTAGACCACTTTATCTTCTTAACATTCGTTCATAAAAACCTGACAATCAAACAACCTCATTATTTTTTTGAAACATTATAAACTATACATATAATATTCTTGAAAGTCCAAAAGTTCCCATGCAAATCACACAATTCACAAGGTGAGCATCAGAAGTTCAACTTTGAGCTGGAAATACACTTAATTTTGACCCTATCTCACAAAATCAGTCATATCTTGCAAAATTTACATAATGGAAACCTAAATTTTTTCTCAAATAACCATGGAATCATCACACTAACATATCCAATCATCATAATTTCAATTATATACATAAAACTCTATAGCCTATCTCATTTGCACTAAGACTTACCTATGCTTACATGTTAGATTATCACTGTAGAAGCTAGGGTCAACTTGAAAGAGTGTTATAACTGAATAATATAACCACTAAAAATGATCCAAACATACTTGATACATCCATGATATATCTCAAGTTCATATTCCATGAGCTCATATGTCTCCTAACCAAAGTCTCACAGCTCCTAACTACCATACCTAGATCCAAATAAACAGCTGTAACATAGTGCCAATGTACCTATATCTACGTCATAAACCTACTATGAGTGCATAAAAACCCTCTAAAATATGTTATCCATCATGTCAAATATGCTTCTCAAGAATCCAAGTAATCTCATATTGTCATGTTGCATCACCTAAGCACTTGAATAGGCTTGCAAGAGCAAAGCATTCCTTACCGAGTCTCACTGTATCAAACATAGAAACATATGAATCATCATGTTATCATCATAACATCACCAAATGAACCTAATACAATATCAAAATTTTCATTAATGTGGTTTTTAATAAATGAAAACACCTGGTAGGACCACATGCCAACATAATATGTCATGAGAAACACATAAAAGCAAATCCATATGAAATGATCGAATATGTTCAACATGATACACTTTTCCATCGTAGATAGGGATTTTAGGAGTAATAAAACCAATATGTAATGGGTAAGAAACCACTTTGAGTGAAATTGGGTTATGAAGAATGTGTATAGAATCTATAACATGAGAATAAGTGGATGCATTTTGATGTAATTGTAAGATTTGAGCTCATGTAATGGTTTCTATGATACTATCAGGTTTTAAGAGCTTATGTTCTAGATGACAGAAGTGTGTGTTAATCATGAGGTGTGGCCTATAAGATTTGTGTAGTGAACAATAGTTGTTACAATAAGAGGCACCATAAATATCATTTTACACTTGATATATTAGGCTCCCTTGAGGATTTGGGTACCATAGATTGTAAGAGAATCATGTCTCCTATGTTTGAAATAATGAAGCATGACTTAAGTTTATCTCTTTATAGCATATAAAATAATTGGATGCAATATTATCATTCTTATCTTGTCCTAGAAGTGTTGTACTGGTTGCTTTAGTTCTACTAATTATCAAGAAGATCATGAGAGTATGCATCAAGGTTGCCATTATTGGAGCCTTTCACCTTGTATATAATCAATGTTAATAGACTTTAGAAAACGTTAGCAAATATATCAATAGTAGAATAAGGATGAACATTAGGAGCCCCATTTGTAGGATCAAAAGAAGGATGAGAAAATGGGTTGCCTTTATAACCATAGGTCATGATTATGTGGGTCTTTTGTGAATGATGCTAAGTATCATAGAACACTAAAAACAATGACATGATGAGGTAGAATAGGTACAGATATATGGTATAAAACCAAAATTATAGAGGAAGAGCGTAGTTTTTGAAAATATAGACACAAGTTGGGTTCATTAAAAATTTACACCCTTATTCAAGACTATGTGAAATATAATAATAATTAAATTAAGTACACTACACAGGATGTGAAAGGGAGATATAGGAGGTTATTCTAATTAATTAAATTCTAACATAAATTATCTAATATTATAACAACATATTAATACTTGCAAATAATGTATGTAACAAGATATGAATTTTAAAACATAGGGGGATGAGTGAACTTCAGTTGTTTACAGATGGATCTGGGATGTTTTGGGAGTGCACGTTATTATAACATGGATATTTGAGACTAATTATGCTTAGTTCTAGGAAGTGTGATTAGTAAATTTTAAACATAAGGTAGGAATTTATAATTCTATTTCAGGACTTAGTGTGTATGATCTTTACCCTATTGTTTGAGTCTTAGGCCTACTTAGATTCTAGTTTTGTAAATTTATAGGAATATCTCTTGCCTAGAAATATATGTCATTATTACATCCTAGTTAGTGTAAATCATGCTACAAATCCATCTAAAGGATTTCAAACAATATTTCAAACCCTAACTATTCCTTGGATATTACCACTGCAAAACAAACATTATTTGGGTTGTGGGAACCCTTGTGTATCAATAAGGTCTGGCATTACTCTAAAGAAAATGTTTTTCTACCACATGTTTTTACTCTACCTACACATGTGATATTGGGATGAATGCAACTAGATTTGGTAACCTTTTTGACAATACTAAGTTAGAGTTTCGATCTTGATAAAATTCTTAGAGAAGGGATGTTTAAATACAAATCTCCTTATAGATGAGAAAGGACGTGTATTTTTGACTTGTTTAATAAGATTCAAACATGTATGAATATTAACTACCCTAATGACATATGTATGTGCCTTTGTTAATCAATTTAGGGATCCTATGGACATTTTTAACTAAGTGTTGGAAGTGAGTCTATCAATGTAGAGGTATAGGATTTCTAGGTTAGACAATGAAGTAGTGTTAACTTGCTTATATACAGGTTCAAGAAAAGGTAAATGTATTGAATGTACAATTTCCTTTAAACATGCGATTTTTAAACCCATACTTAAAGGGGGGGGGGGGAAATGAAGCCACTCAAATATGGTAGGATATTCACTTGGTGTATAGCCTTGGTTTGAAGGATAATACTTGACTATATAAATTCCTTACCAAATTGTACAACCTTGACCAGGGATGATAAACATTGTTTAAATAAAGTTTACATCCTACTAGCATTGACTAAAGTCGAAATGGATTTTAAAATGCATTGTACTATCATAATGTATAGAGAATATCAATTTATAAGGATTGAACAAGCTAGATAAGATACCTCAAGATTTACTAAATGGGAATAGAAATGTACGTGTTTATTTTAGCAAGAGTGCATCTGCCAAAACCAACAGTTTCAAAAAGTAAAGTACCATGATTTTTCTGTCTATACATACTTTTTCAACTGACATCAACCACCTAGATGAAATGCTTCATCTAGGTTGTTTTCCTAGAAAAATTCACTATCCAAATAACATCATCCACTCAAGAAATTAAACACTACATCATTCATGTTACCTAAAAATCCTAAGAAGTACATAGATCCCTCAATTCATACACTTGGCTAGTAAAGGCATGGTCAAATCTCTTAAATCTTAGTGTTGTACAACTATTCCTAAGTCATTAGACTTCACACACAGTCATCCTCATGACTTTACAAAAAAACAATCTCCCAATACCCACCTATAAATCAACCAAATTTACATCTCTTGATTATGTTTTTAGGGAAAATATCTCTAGCTCAGATTTTCACCTAACACACATTTTTCTATTTTTCTATTTTTCTCCCTTTTCCAGATATCAAACCATAACCTACTATGGGAATTTACATCATCGTGTGCCCTATCTTGGCTAGTGCCTTCGGTCCATATAGGATGTACCTCATACTCTTTCCATATTCACTAGGAATCATTCAAATTGGGTAGGTTACAGAAGCTCATTTTCTTTCAATATCAATTATAAATGTGGCAAATGAATTTATCTCTTCACTATTTATAGACAAACACATTTTGTAATTCACTCATTAACACTATTTTTTTGGACAATGTACTCTTGCAAAGATAAAAAAATTAATATATTCCCCATCAAGGTGAATTTACATTCTAAGGTATCTTATATAGATTATTCATCCTTACACACTGATATGTTTAAATATTATGAGAGTCAATGCATAAAATCCATTTAATAATTCAACCTAATAGGATTCCTTCATCTATCATGTTTTTCATCCTTGTTGAAGTTTTTACATTTTGGTTAAGAATTTATATATGGTCTTCATCTAGTTGTTTGGTTTTGTACCAACATATTCTCCTTCTTTGGTTTTAGTTCCACATTCACTCTAGGTTGGCCTTTCTTATAAAATTCATGTTTGGAATCGTATATAAGAAAGTTAACACTACCTCATTTACTAACGTATAAATCCTATGGGACTACATTGATACACTCACTTCCAAAACTTAACAAAAAAATCCAAGGCTCTCTGGATCTTGCCAAAAATCTAATGTACATTCATTAGGGAAGAAATAACTACAGGTCTAAAGCTTCTTACTAGGTCAAGGAATCAATATCTCTCATCTACAAGAACTCATATTTTAGAAAGAGAAAAACTCAACTCAAGAATTATTAAAGAGGTTTCCAAATCTAGTTTCGTTCATTTAGATATCACATGATATATGGAGAATGATGTGGGGTTTGAGTCCACTTTATAGTAGTTCCAACATTGATGGTACATAGGGGTGCCAATATCCTAACTAATGTTTGTTTTGTAGGGTCTCCCACCCATGGTTAGAGTTTGAGATCTCATTTAGAATGTTCATAGAGATTTTTAACTTGAATAACTAGGGCGTGATAGTGAAAAACATTTCAAGCACGGGGATGATTTCAAAAAGTTACCGATCTAGAATCTAAGAAGGTATAAGATTGTACAGTAGGGTCAATACTATACAGAAAGTCCTAACATAGTTATATGGTCTTGCCCTAGGTCAATTTCAAGTCATAAGTTCCTAAAATGAATCATAATCAGGTGTAGATCTACTAGTTTAATCAATATGCACACTTAGAACTTCCAAATCATATATAAATAGCTAAGTACACTAATCCTCTTGTTTTTTAGTTTGTATCTTGTTTATACACTAGCTGCAAGTATTAATACAATTCTTTAATATTAGATAATTAATGTTGGAAGCTGATTAACTAGAATAAACTTCTATATCTCACCTTACATTATTTAGTGTACTTAATTCACATAATCTAATAAGGGTGTAAAACAAATAATACACATACATATATTGATATCATGTAACTTGGTTAAAAATATAAGGAGATACTAGAGTTGGTAATAAGAATATATTGTGTAACCTGGTTAAAGATAAATTCTGTTGTGTATACATTTTAATTCTTATAATTTAGTGTAAAATATATTGTGTAACTTGGTTAAATCTAAATTATATTGAATATGCATTTTGATCTTATCATTTGGTGTAGAGAATGTTAAAAGGATGATTTATTATTAAATAATAATAAATATTGACATTGATTTAATGAAATTTAAATCTTAATCAGAGGACTAAGATCAAATGAATATAACAGTAATAAACAATATCTATCATGCAAGAAACAAAAAAGTGTAAACAATAATGAAATAGAAGTGGCTTAGCTTGTATTCGGATATTTGGGATGATCTCGGCATAGAAATTGAGTGGAATAGGCTGGATCTAGATTGGATATGCTTTGTATGGGAAACTAGAATTTGAAACCACCATGGACATGACCACCCCAATAAGAATAGGGACCGCTTGAGCTCTAGTGTTTGAACTGGGCACTAGTGTGTTGGTAAATGTTCAACTTCTGATCTTTTCAGGGTATGCTCTTATCTTCCTCCTTTCACTCTATGTTGCATCCACTTCACTTTCGGGTTTCAGTGTTGCACCTAAACCTACAAAAACAACTCTAGATACTTGCACAAGGCTCAAGAAAATATTAGATGAAAAAAATAATTTATATGCTTGAGTTAGACTAACCTAGAAGGTTACCCCAATGTGATTGTCATCAAACAGTGCACTACATGTCAGACTCTATGTATTTATAGTGTGTGTGTGATTGAATTGTATCCCTTGAAGCTAGGTTGCCCTTGTGGTAGTCACACCAAGATAGTGGGATGCAACTACTTTCCCCCGAAGATGAATGCGTGAGATGGAATTCATAAATATCCCCACATATGCAGTGAATAATGTAACCCAAATATAATCCTTGAATTTTTCCCTTTTCCCAAGTAGTAGATAGTGAGTAATATCCCAAGTTGTCCATCCAACCACCTAATAATAGCGAGTAAGTCATGTATATTTATGATTCCCTTGCTTGAATTTTGTCATTAAAAACCAAAAAGGCTGATCCAAAGTGATGGGTAGTAATTTAGAAAGCATAATAAATGATGTGGAAAATTCAAATTTGAGAAGAGGAGGGAAAGGACAAAAGTGCCCAAAGGGGACAATAGTGCATGTACGCTCTTGTCCCTAATGGGTGGTAATTTTTGGGATGCTTAGAGGATATAATGGAAAATTAAGAGCTAGGTCACATGTTTTCCAATGTCCAAAAGTAAATTATTCATACAATAAAAGCAAATGATAAGAGTATCACAAGGATAAAGCAATTAAAAAGTAAAGCAAGTGTTGTTAATGTCTAGTTTTCTTACTTCAGAATCATGTATATAATAACATACTTAGAGGCATGATATAAGTATTGAGTGCATGATTTCGTGTCTACAAACATGTTATATTCTCTTATAAATAATTAATATAGTTATTTCAAATATATTTATATGAAAAATGATACAAACTTCATTATATGATCAAGATATTATGATTTTTAGATTACTTTCTCTAAATATAAATTTTGGTTTGAACACGTGACAATATGGAATTTTTCATTTATTTTTATATTATCTTATTTTCACATAAATCAACCAGCTTAAATCACTCTTTAGGTTTATCCCTTATCCTAACCCCATTAGATAAAAAATATTCTTCATCTCAACTCCTTGAGAATCACTACACATCCTACAAAAAATCTATACAAACTTCCACTCATCTCAACCCTGATTGTTTTCACACCATATATAGGTTCATAGGTCTTGAATAGGTTTGGCCATTAAATTTTTCAATTTCCATGTACTTGTACCATATACTTTAACAGTCAATTTTAAGAGGGGTAACTTGTCTTAGTCAACCTAGGTGGTGATTACACCCTAAAAATATAATATGAGTTAGAATATAAGATATGTTATAGGTTGAATATTCTAATTAATTAATAAACATTAATATGAAAATAAAGATAATTTTTTTATTAAATTTTACTATGATACCATGATATAATTGTTTCTTAAAACACAAGAAGGGATGCATACTTATTTATGCAAAGAGGTAAAAAAGTGATCTATGTGTGTAGATTGGATGAAAAGAATGATATATTTAAAAATCCTACGTTACTAATATTGCCTAGAAAAATCCTTTGTATGGAACTATTGGCTCATCAAATTTACACTAGTGTCTTGAATCTGGTAGATCCAAGTTGTTTGAGTCAACAATGGCAATGTATCCAAGTTGTGGGACCTTGTGCATGCTTGAGACACACCTCTGGAGAAGGCCAGATTCCTCTATCTATTTCTACTACTACTGCTACTCCTAATGCTGAAAATAGAAAAATAAGCTAATAATGCCAATGAACCAGGGATAAGAAGGATAACAAAATAGGAAAACTAAACTTAAAAGGGAGGCGATAACACCAGAAAAAGATGGGATGAACACTATCTGTTCTGAGTGAAGAATGAAGGGGAAAGACATTAAGGAGAGGCTCAGGACATGTGTAGCACAGACCAAAACACATTTACACTGATCGATTTCATGAAACAAAAAATAGAAAATGGGGCTGTAAGAGAATTTAAAAGTGACACAACAAGCACATGATGCAAGCAAAAGGAAAGAAAGAAGAATATAGACACATTAAGGCATAGAAGATAACCACAAAATGATGCATATATTACTTCTATGATATGCACAGTCGATTACAATGACGTTTGAAGGCCGATATCTAACATGCACGAACCGGATCTAGAGGTCTGCTGTCTCAAAATGCAAAGATATGGAGTCTATAGCAAACACCAGAAGAGATCCAAAATTTCCAACCCTTTACAATGAGCTGATGCTCTTACATTTATAGATGAATAATGAGAGAAGAAGAAGAGAAATAGGGAAAACTAGAATTTGAGACACAACCACCAAAAACAAGCATTAAAAACCTGTAAATGTTCCTTTAAATCTGCATATAATATGCTTCCCCATGTCTTTTTAGCATGTAGGAGAAGGAAAGAGGTGAGATCCATATCAAATCGGGTGGTTGGAGCAATCTCATCTACTCATTGATGGTGTGAAATATGTTTGTCTAATCTTCTCACCTACCAAATCCCACTATAATTTGAATTTGAGTGGTCTAGCATGTATCCCACATCAACAAATTTCCAAAAAGTTCTGGGCATGCAAGGATCTGAGCATTGGAACAAAAGTTATGAATATCAGAAGATCCACAGTGTAAACTGGGCACACAAGACACCTGACGCACACTGATTGACAGAAAGATCGTCCAACTACACATCTACTTTTGTCGTTTCTACCACATGTCACGCAATAGTTCATTGCAATGGATTTAACACCCTATTTACATGCTTTGGTTGGTTGTATGTAGCACACTAAAAGTTTAACACATGCCACATGGCACATAATAGTCGCAGAAGAAGGCACAAAGACATTCACGCAGAAGAGTGAGGCGTGGGAGGGAAAGATCACGTAGGAAGGACATATGGAAAAGTGAGGACATATGGGAGAAATACCCAAGGAAGAAACGTATGGTAGAGGCACAATTATTACAAAGTAATTTGCAAGGGGCCATGCGAAAGTGTTAGGGACTTAGATGATTTTTGGGAAGCAAGACCTAGGTGCGTGCGTAAAGGGTGCATAAATTTCTGGGAAGAAGGTGAGTACATAGATGGTGTGTGCGAAGGGGAAAATGGAAAAATGAGGAAAAGGAAAAGAAGAGGAATGAAGGAATGGAAGGAAGGAGCGTGTGAGGTGCGCAGGGAATCTGTAACCATGGAAATGTACCAAATGAGTAATTTGAAGTGCGCGTAACCCATAATGTAGGATCCTTAGAGCCATAATGGGATGCAAGTTATCCAAATAAACTAGGGGAGTTATTTAGGATAATAGTTTTGGAAACTTTTGGGGCCATCTTCCTGCTAGATGAAAGAGATCAGGTATCCTAGAGTATCCACTGGGCATGGAGTCTGACTATGTGATCATGAAATCTCTAATATGGAAATCTTGAAGAATTGCCCCTGAATTCACTTGGTGAAACATTTATGAACCTCTATTTTGAATCCTAAAAAAACTACTGAAAACTACTGAAAAGATGACTAAAATCCTGGAAGAAACAAAAGAGCATGCATGTAGGAAGCACCTAGAGAGGAAAGAACTATAAACAAACCAAACAATGTGCATGTAGCACACTTGGAGGAAATGAAACTACCCTAACATATACAAAAATTGATGCAGACAAACTTAATGGAAGGGTTTAAGGTAGATCCCATTGAATTGTGATTGAAAGTGTGCCTCCATTAAGATGAGATAAATTGAAAGAGTTAGCCTCCTTGCAAGAACAGATGATGTACGAGCCACTCCAAAGTGCATCAAACTTTAAATGGCACCCTGGTTTAACTCTATCAGCATCCCATTTTAAAACCAAGTGCCAAACTTTGAAAGCTTGAGGCCTAGCCATTTTCATCAAACCAATTTTTTGTTAATTCCTAATGTTGTTCTAGATTGATCATGGACAGAGTTTCT
This sequence comes from Taxus chinensis, assembly GCA_019776745.2. Taxonomy (NCBI): domain Eukaryota; kingdom Viridiplantae; phylum Streptophyta; class Pinopsida; order Cupressales; family Taxaceae; genus Taxus; species Taxus chinensis. The sequence continues at coordinate 581,404,916 of CM034146.1, forward strand.
TGATTCTTAAAGTTAAATCAAATTTATGCCATTCTTGATTTCTCTCTGGTCTGTACCCTCCAATTCTAGTTGTTGAACAAGTGGCTAATGAATTCAACTCAAGTATCAAAGGAACTGTAGCGTCCTTGCCATAGACAATCTTATAAGGCAAAGTTATTATTGCCTTCTTCATTGTGATTCTGTCTTCCTAGAGCACACACGACACCTTTGTATGCAACTACTGTCTGGTTGAATAATCCTCATTGTCCACTTCATGATTTTGATCAGGTTCTTGTTTGTATGACTCTACTAGATCCATTTCCCTAAGGGTAGTAGTTAGAAGAAGTATTCAGATAGATGCCCAGATTGAGCACCCAACTAGAAACCTTAGTACCAAGGAAGGCCTTTGCATTATCAGAGATAATGGTTTGAGGAATGCACTAAACCTTATTACATATGCCCCTCGAGAAAGTCAAGGATGACTGACTCAGTTGATTCCCTGAGCATGAACAACTATCTATCCATCTGGTGAAGTAGTTCTGTAGCTTTTAGCACCCACTTGTGGCTAGATGCTTGAAGGAGGATTAATCATACCTATGAAGTCAAGACCCCATTGTGTGAAAGGCTAATCCACTTGGATTGGTTGGAGGGGAAGCGCTATGCAAATATCTTCTATTACCTGTAAAGAAAGCGTATTCTTTGCATTTCATGACCCAATTATGCATGTGTCCATGAACAGGGTAGGCCAAAAGAGTTCTACCATTATGATCTTCATTACTGTGGTCTTGGCAGAGAAGTGTCCACTAAAGAATCCATCATGAAATTCTGCTAACACTTTTTCAATTTACACGTTGTCGATACATCATCAATAACACACCATCAAGATTCTTCTTGAACATAAGGCCATCAATCAGATTGAAGCCAAAAATATCTTCTCTTTTCCTTATTTAAACCAGGAGGGTATGTGCCCTTAAAAAGGAATGTAATCATTTTCTTCATCTAGCCATGCATGTCATGACCTGCATTCTATTCAAGGTCTATGCACAGGAGATCCTATAGAAATAATGAAGTCTCAAATTCATTTTATGTGTGCTCAATAAGCTCTTTGTAGAGCACACTACCCTTTACTAGCTATGTGGCTTTGATAGTCACATCATACTCCATGATTTTGGTCACCCATCATGCTCTCTTCTCGCTAATTTCTTCTCCCATGATGAAGTCTATCACGCTTGTGTGAAAAACTAACACCTTGATGTGATTCTTAAGAGTATGGTCTTGAATTTCTTGAGCGAGTACATGATGATGTAGACCTGTTTATCTGTGTGACTGTATCTTTATTCATAATCCTTTAACATTTTTTTGAAGAAAGGTACTGGCTACTCCAGCCCTTGTTCATTTTTTTGTAACAAGACATCATCAACACTTGCCTTAGTGCTATAAGCATAAAGGATGAAATCCTTTGAGTAGTCCGGATTGATGAATGTTGGTGTGCAAAAAAATTATTTCTTGATCTTATCGAAACTTTTTCTTCCTTCTGCTGTCCATTTGAAGGCTATTTCCTTTTTGAGCATAAGGGTGATAGGCCTTACCAGTCTTGCAAATTTAGGAATGAAGCACCTAACAAAATTGATTTATCTAAGGAAGGACTACAAGGATTTCTTGTGCGCTAGCAGGGAAAGATCCATGATCGCTGAAATGTGCTTAGGATTAATTACGATGTCATCCTTTGAAACTACATGGCCTAATAGCTTACCTTGCACCAAAACAAAATTTCACTTCTTGGGGTTCATAGATACCCCAAAATTTTTTCATCTCTCAAATACTTTCTCCAGATATGCCATATGATCCACACTTTTCTTTAAGAAGACTGTGATGTCATCAAGGTAAGCCAAGATGAACTCACTAATGTATCCTTTGAAGGCAATGTCCATAACACACTTAAATTTCGTGCTTGCATTTGATAGACCAAAGGGAATCTTCTGATATGCATATATCCTCCACTTGGTTGTAAACATCATTTTGAATTGATCCTCTTCCTTGACCAGGATCTGATTGAAGCTAGAATACCCATCCAATATAGAAAATCTCTACGTGCCAGCCACAGTTTGTAAAATCTGCTCCATAGAAGGCAAAGGATAATGATCCTTCAAGGATGCCTTATTTAAATATCTTAAATAGACACATAGTCTGATTTCACCATTCTTCTTGCACACTGGAACAATATTCGTGACCTTGGTAGAGTATTTGATAGGAAAAATTATCTTTGCCTCAACGAGTTTAGACAACTCTTTCTTCATGAGGGGATCTATCTTCAGATTGTCTGACCGCTACTTTTGTCTGATGGGCTTGATGCTAGGATCAAGGTCAATAGAGTGTTAAGAAACACTTGGATCAAAACCTTTGAGGTCCTCATACTCACATGAAAAGATATCACTATATTTCTGACAAAGAGAGATGAAGGTTTGTTTTTCTTCATGCGCGCAAGATTCACTGAGCAATGACTCCTTCCAATGCGCAGTAATGACTGGGGAGCAGTCTTCTTATGCCACATGCATATTATTTCCATAACCATTTTACTCATCATCAGGGATAGACACATGTTATAGGGTGACCAACGCTTTAGGAAACTTGTTTGTCTTCAATTGTATCAATTGGTCACCATAACTGTCATGCAAGTCAACTTACATGCTTAATGAGAGCTCAACTTTATTCTGTATGAACTGAATGATCTAAGCGTCACTATCAAACACTTATTAGCTGATGTTATTGTTAGGAATGGATGGCCCGATGACCATATTAATGTGCTATGCGTTCCTTTTTACAAATTCTTCAGCTAGGGAGAAATGTGAACCAAAAGTGACCATCTGATCAACTTCTTTATTCATTTTACGTGACACCAGCTACAAATTTAAAATGTCAAAGCTTTCAAGGAGGTCCCGAACTCTGTGTTTGTAAGATTTGAGAAGCTTATTCTTTATCACGCATTTGTTGGTGACCCAGTGGATAACCAATTTTGTGTCCCCAAAGATCTATAGCGCCTTGATATTTTTCTTTTCAGCAATAAGCAGACCATGCACCAATGCCTCATACTCCACCACATTATTGGAACATGCAAACTAGAACATGTGCATGAAGAATAACTTCTCATCCTTAGGATAAACGAGAACCACTTTCAGGTCTGCACCATTTCTGCTTCTGGATCCATCGAAGTACAACTTCCACAGATTGGAATTTTCTTTGATTTATTTGAGCGTGTGTGGCAACACAACTCTTTCTTCAAGGATGCAATATGTCCCAAGCCTTGTTTCATAAGATTCCAGCTCTTCAACATATGGATGAAATTTATGGTGTCTTTTCTGCCCATTCATTCAACACTAAGTTAGGAATAGAGGAGGCGCGACAAGGTTGCTCTTCAGAAACCGAGACTTGTTCTTCTCAGATTAGGTAGTTGGCTTGGAGGGGAGATGGGTCATATGACTCTACATGATAGGAAAATATTGGCTCAGCTTGTATGGTGAACCGGGTACCATATCTTTTCTTTAGTAACACATGAGACTAGTCAAAAGACACAGTAACTCACCCACATTAGCTAGTAAAATCTCTTGACAGACACAAGGCAAACAAGGGAGGCATGTCAATGATTGACACATCTTGAGTTATCTGTAAGGCTTGGACATGCATGGAGGGTTAACTCAAGATCCTTAATGACTCTTAGAGTGGTCACAGTTGAGCCATCAAGCTGACAGGACTCCTTTTGTCAAGGGGCTATACTTAAGACCTAAGACATCAACAATTTTCTTTGGCATGACAAGAAGTACTTAGCGCCCAAGTCAATAATGACAATTATGCACAAGGTTTTTACCTATGATCAAGGAAAAATAGAAGGGTGGGGTTTTAAACAACCTTAATTATTTTATTCTCCTCTTCTTGGCAGATGTTAATAGGGGTGTGTGGATTTTGAGCATAGCTGGGTTACATGCGTGGAAGTTAGAGCCAGAGATTCATATAACAAGTCATGCTATTGAGATGGAATGGTCAGGGCATCCAAAATTGTGACATTTATATTTGTCTTCTTTATCTAGTCCACAATGTTGAATGGAAGACCCATTGAATTATGCATTTGAGGCACATCAACATCTTTCTTTGATTGTTTCAGGCACAAAGGCATGAGCCTTAGCTGGAGTAAAGGATTGAAATACCAAAGGAGGGGCACACATTGCCTTCAGGAGGAGCATTATGCATAACCTCTGCACACAGGAGACTTGCACTCTTTTACTGCTAGATGCCTTAGCTTGCATCCCTCTAATTTTGTGGATTATAAAGTGTTGTCTGGAATTGAGACTTGCATGCCAGACTTGAGCATCCTCTTCTTTTATATTTTGTTATCTAGCAACCTGGGTGCGTGGCCTATTTGTGTCATTTGTAACTTGATTGATTGCATAGAAGTCTTTGGTGCCAAAAAATATTAAATTAGACCTTTAGGAGGAGACTTGTGGATTTTCTTGGTTCTCTGGGTCTTCACTTGTGCTTATGGAAGGTTCACTAGGTAGAAGAATTCTGGATCATGTAAGTCTTGAGCACACACAACATTAGTGCAATGATATTGACTGTGATGCATGTTTGTAAGGGAAACACCATTCAGACTCTTACACCATATTGTTTTGAACATGGAAAAGTGCTTGAATTGTGCTAGGTGCTAGAAGAGGTTATGCAGGAGGAATAACTTGCAAGGGAAAGTGTGCATTAACATGCCATCTATCATTTTATTGGTTCTGCGTGTATCTCCGGTTTCCATACTGATTCCACCAAGGCTGATTGCTTTGAATTTGTGCATGATTAGAATTGCTTCTATAGGATTGCGCCTGGTGCTTTACTAAGGATATAAACTTATTGGAAAAGTTTCTAATTAGGGGTTGTAGACACCAAATTTGGGTCTTACGACACCCTGTACCCCGTATCTCGTCCCGCAACCTAACCCTACCTCACCACCTAAAACCTTACACACTGAATTATTTATTAATTACCTTATAATTAATAAATCCACATCTCCAACCCTACCACCTCACCTCGCCACCTCACTTATGACCTATCCCTAACCCTAAACTAACCTAATTAAGACCTATGACTTGGTCCAGACCCACACCCATGACTCATCACCCCTCACCCCCGCATCAAAACGAACCTAATAATGACTTGACCAAGCCCACAACTGACCCCTTGGGAGAAAAGGAGGGAAAGTTGGCTATTTTACTAAAAATAGCCAACTTTGACCTAACTGACATCGGTCCCTACGCGGCCGACGTCGGTTAGGTAACCACCATCGGTTCCCTGTAAATGACCTCCCCCAACCAAAAACAAGGGGGAGAATCCATTTGCAAGGCAGAGACAAGGGAGAAGGAGAAAAGAGTTTTGCAGAGAAGAGCATTGAGTCAAAGACTGTAACTGATCAACGAGATCACTGTCACACTCATCCAAGCATTGGGAGAGTCAGAGGATAGCTTCATCAACTCACTTTCGATTGTCGGATCATCCCACCTGAGCTTTTCCTTCGTCACCACATTCCTCAAACCTGTATCCTCGTCAGAAAGTAGTAAGTAGTATCTTGTATACTTCTAGGCTCGACTTCGTGAACTTTTGATTGATAGTAATTATAAAATCACCCCTGGATCTAACACCCAGCAACACCCTACACCTAACCTTCATTCATCCATCCCTATATTGCCCAGAAGACAGTTTTCTCACTCTCTGAGTCTTCTCCATTGCCTTACTATTCCCCCTAACCATCTACCAACCTTAAAAACTCCATAACCATCCTATAATCAACCTCTACCTAGAATCCCCTGAATCACTGCCCCTACCGATATCGATTATCCCCTACCGGTAGTGGTTTTATAACCGTGGCCGGTTATCCAGTGACCAAAATCAGTCACTATGACTTATACCAAAACCAACCTTTCACCTATTTATCTCCTAACAACCTCAGATTTAGCCTGGTCTATCCCTGTAACTTGATCTGAACGTATCAATAACCAGTGACCAAACAAACAGAATGACGTTTTATTATGGGTAGTTTAATCTCTATTGCTTTTAGTAACAAGGTACCTAAATCGTGATTTCACAATAGCTTCTTTATTATCATTTGCAATAATTTATATTAAAAGGGAAATGACCACATTTGAAAGGAAGTTTAGTATTTCCTGGGCACAAGGAAGTTCCCTTACTTATTGTCTAACTAAAATCTAGTGGTCTTGCATTCTTATTTACAGGTAATCCTTCCCAGACAAAAAGGAGTTCTTCACAATTGGTCTAATCTCTCTATGGTATGCGCACACCTTCCTGACACTCAACATGTATTCCTCCTAACACTAACCCCTTATCTGTTTCTCAAGAGAATGAAAGGATAGAAGCAACTCTATTTTTGAACTAAAAATTCTGTGCGAAACATTTTGGCACGCCCGGTGGGACCCTATTCGGGTTTCTTTCTTTCTTGTTTGTTTTCATATAGGGAGCACACTTGCTGTTTTTTTTTCTACATATTCACAAAATATTTTGTCATTTTGGTAAAAGAATTTGTCTTTCTTTCACATCTTTGCATTAGTGAAATTCATCTTCTTTGCTTCATCGAATATCATTTTCGATTTGGGTTTAAAACACATGCATCACATTCTTGCTTGCTGTTTTTAATTATAGTGAACGTAGAATAAGTAACAGGTCATACACGTGGGGGTGATATCTATGGTATTGATGAGAAATTAATCTTTCTCTCACTACACAACACATACCAAATCACAGCATAATCTACACAACATCTCAAACATCCCCCTTTTCCCGCGGTATTCCTCCGCCCGATTGAGATAGCCTTACAAGAAAAAACAAACTTGACATCTCCCTTAGGTATTTTTTTTAGGATTGACATCATCTGACATGTAAGGCATAAGCCCAAAAGTGTTTAAAACTAATCATAGGGTTAGTCTCCTGATTTGCTTGTGCATCTTGCTTGTTTTTTGTTTTTCTTTCAGTGTTGTTTCTCTGTTATACCCTGTCTCAATTATCACTTTAGATAGGTTGGTGGGTATACTAAGCCTTGTTCTCCCCAAACCAGTAGCCTCTTACATTCTCTCTTTGCATTCACAGTAACCGGCACCGGTCCTCTTATACTGACATCGGTTATTAGACTGACGCCGGTTTCAGTCTGACTGACATCAGTTACCAGACCGATATCGGTTACTGTGTTTTACAGTTCCTGACAAACAAGTAACCTACCAATTCCAACATTTTGTTGCGTTTTCTATTCTTGATTGACTAATTCTCTATTGTATCCTCTTTTCCATGGTTTTTATCACCCGGAAACAAGCCGCAGCCATGGTTTCACATGCTTGTTCTGTGTCTTTTCCTGAGTCACCCCCTTCGCATCCTATGGGGAATCCTACAGACACCAATGCTTTTCCCAAGATCTCTATCGGAGATCCAGATTTTGCTAAATTTTTGGATACTAATCTTGGCACCGTACAGTATTATTTTTCTCATACCCCTGACCATACACTCTGACAGTCAGCTCCTCTTTGGTATTCCTATTAGTATAGTCACCCACTTAACTCCTTCCCCACCTAATAACTCCGCCTCACCGTCTTCATCCTTAGCCCCATCTCCCAGTTCAGTGGATTCGATGGTCCATACTGCACCAATTGGCTTTCCTTTGGTTAATTTGGGGCCCCAAATATCACTACCATCCACTGCCCCTACCTCATCTCTCTCGCAGGTTTCCTCTTTCATAACTTGTTCTCTACCACCTATTCACACAAGCATTCCCTCTCAGGCTCCGCCCACCTTTTCATTTCCGCAACCTCATCCGGATGGCCTCAACATCTTATATAGGACATCCTTATTCAGTCACCCCAACACATTCATCATCGATACCTTATCAACATTTAATCCCACCATTGTCTAGTAGCGGCTCTTGGCCTAATCCTCCTCCGTTTATGATGACAACACCATCATCTAACCCAACCAATGATTTAATCAAACAAATGATGGACAAGATGCAAAATCTTGAGGCTTCTGTTTCAGGAAACCGTAACACCCTGACATACGAGAAATTTTGTCGGGAGCCTATTCACCCTTCTGTCCCCCTTCATACATATCCTCCTCAATGGGAATTACTGAAATTTACTCACTTTAATAGTAAGGAGGACCCTCAACAACACTTGCGATTGTTTAGACATGCTTGCTATCTGATTGCTCATGACGATGCCTTACTACTCCGTACCTTCCCCATGTCCTTATCAGGACCTTCCTTGGAATGGTACAGTGCTTTAGCCCAGCACTCAATCTTCTCCTTTAACCAGTTAGCCCAATCTTTCTTGGATCATTTCTCCATCAATATTGCCAAGAAAGTATCCATTACCGATCTCTATGCCATCTGACAATTTGAAGATGAATCTATCGCAGATTTCGTTGGATGATGGCGGGGCCTCATCAACCAACTTACTTATGCCTTACCTTAGGCCTAGCTCATCGAACTATTTACGCGGGCCTGCGCTAAACACATTTCTCCCACCCTCCAAATTCAAACTTTCCGCACCTTTGATGAGGCCTTTACTATGGCTCGGAAACTAGAGATTCTGATGCCTTAGAGGAGGAGAAATTGAAGTTGCGCAACAAAAACTCAAATTTCCGAACCCAGGACTTCACTAACAAACCCAACACCACCAACTCTCACGCATCGGCCACTTTGAAATCAAAAGGAGCTTGTACACGCGGTAATGGTCAAATCTCAAGCACCGTCTTATACCCAGCCGAAATCCACCTATAAGTATAAAGCTGAGCCCATCAAGTACACTCCCTTGGGAGAAACTTATGATGTGATCTTGGATAAATTGCTTAAAGTAGGAGCTATCACCTTGCCTCCTGTTAAACCTCACTCCGGGTTTGATTCCGCCCGTGCTATACCTTCTTGGTATAAAGAAAATGAATTCTGTAACTTCCATCATGTGAAGGGACACAGCCACGAAAACTGCAAGATGTTGAAAAACATAGTGCAGGAAATGGTTGATGCAGGGGATATAACCCTTGATAATCCTAATGCCCCTACTAATCAAAATTTAAAAATATTCAACAAACCATTTCCAAACCATTCCTCTAACAGTAACACAAACCAAGAAACCTTAGTTGAGGAGAAGAGTGTGCATGAGATCCATGTGGTTTTCAACTCCCAACCAAGGGCTTCCATCGAAGAAATTCTGAATCGAGCCTCTTCACCGACGCAAGAGTCCTCGCCCCCTTCTCCTTCATCAGGACAAGAGGACAGCCCCGCTATTCCTTTACCCATAAAGGAACCAACCACCCAGAGTTCTCTTCTCACAGAAGAGCCTTCTTACACCACATCCCTACAAGACTGTGAGCGGATGTTATCCAACTTATCTATTGTCCCAAACATCTCCTTCCACCGCTCTTGCTGCAAAAGAAGAAGGATCGCCACTTTTTCTATCATCCTTAGAAGAGAAACCCCTCAAGACTACATCACCAAATTCCTTAATCATGACAGATCCTCTAGAACATGCCCTCCTCCCTATCAGTTCTTCATCACCTAAATCTTTCCAGTGACCGGTTGACCCTTTAACACTCATTGATACAGCGCCTCATTCGCCCCCTGTATCACACCCCCAGTGGACCGGAATCACAACCCACTTCTCTTCCATATCAAAATGCCCATCCATACGTGAAGATTGTCATCCCCCAGAAGATAGATGACTCTTATGGGCACGTTTGAGAACACCATGCTCTACTCAAATGCAAATGACTAATCCAGACACCTCTACCATATACCTGAAGTTTTTACAAAAGCTCAAAATGCCTATGTCCTCACCTCCACCCCCCTCATCTCTACCGAATACCTCATCAACCTCTATCAACCTAACCAAACCTTCCCCTACGCTTGGGACTTTACCAATACCCAGCCTGACGCACCCACCTAAACGGTTAGACTTATCCAAAAATAAAGTCCGTCAATCCACCTAGGAGACAGACCCAATCTCCTCAAGTCCAATCTATGCCTCCGCCACAACTAAAACCCATCGCCCCTGATCAAACCAGTACAACAGGCATGGCTTCAACCCTCGCCATCACACCTACCTTCTATATTGGGGCCTCACCCCTCCACCTTGCCTCAATACACCATGCCTCCCACATCTTCTTTAACACGACCAGTACCTTCTGCACCCATACAGAAATCCACAGGCATCTCAACACCATCGCCCCAAGTATCTTTCCTACCTACCAACCCTAAGAAAACTTGATCATCGAAGGACTTGTTTTGCTGCCGCTCCTCTTTCCCCATGGTTGTTTTCTGCCACCACGTCATCTGTGGCCTCATCATCTAACTCAGCTAAACATGACTTCTGCGCAGAAGAAGCCATGCCTAGTTCAACCCAATCATCAAAATCCCTTGCCTAAACCACCACCCGTACGAACCACTCGTACCCAACCATTACCAAAACAATCAATAATCTCACCCACTCAATCAATAGCCTCATCTTCATTTGACCCGCTCAAAGGATCTTACGCCAAGATCCTTGATATGCTGGTAGGGGATGCGACCATTTCCCTACCCCCACTCAGACCCTATGATCCATCTAAACCTCGACCTATAGGTTATGATGAATCTAAAATTTGCACCTACCACCGCACACTAGGACACAATGTAGAAGGATGCAAAGCTTTGAAAGCCATCCTTCGCCAGTTGCCTATCTCGGATAGAAAATCTCAGAAAGATGACTTACGGAAGAAGAAGCCCTTAGCTTCGATCCCTTCTCCTATACCACCTGTCCCCGCCTCGCCAAAATCTATCATCATTGCAACCCCGCCTCTCGAGAACAATGACTTATCCCTGTCATCTTCCTCATCTCACATTCATGAGATCAACATGATTAGCATTACTACTCGAGGTCAGAAAAACAATGGAAAAGCTAAAGAGAGCACACCAGCAGTCTCTCTTTCTCCTTCCGCCATCCCGATCACACCACCACCTAAAGTGGTTATTCGTGGACCGGCCTATCCAGTCTCTGATGGAGTTTCCCATCGCACTATGATCAAACAACTTCACCAATCTCCTGTAAAAATGACACTCTATGATCTCATTCAAACATCTAAATTACATCGACAAGCTCTAATTGAGATCCTTCAAGGGATAGAGGTCCTACCTAACGAAACCTTTCCCGTCACCTCCATCTTCACACCCAACCATGTTACCTCTCTCACCAAACAACCTACCTCCACAACCACCTCTGTCCCTGTACAACAAGCCGCTGCTGTCAGTTTTTCTGAAGAATAAATTGTCGTCTTTGGTGCAGAAGATCCTGACCCTGCTCTTTTCATCTTGGCTTACGTTCGGGACATCTGGGTATGTCGTGTTATGATCGACGGGGGTGCTAGCCTAAACATCATCTCTTCCAAAGCCTTCCAACAGATGAATATCCCTCCTAGCTGCATGTGTGCCAACCCCACCATGTTGCGTTCATTCAACGATGCTATTACTTCTACCCTAGGCACCGTGATCCTTAACATTTGTGTAGGGCCACATACCTTACCCGAACTCTTCTATGTCCTTGAGGGAGAATTCCAATACAACATGTTGTTAGGCCACCCTTGGATCTGGGCTATGGGATGTGTTCCCTCCACCTTACATAGATGCATCAAATTCGAGTATGAAGGGAAGTCATACACTGTCACAGCTGACGCTTTCCCCCTTCAAAACCTGTAATATGTTATACCGCCCTAATGATGTGCTTGTACCCGTCAAGACACCCATTGATCCAACCCAACCATCTACTTCAACCATCAACCACCTTAGCTGCACCCACACCTTCGACCAATGAAACCACTGACGCAAATACTTCTTCCTTTCCCACGGACAACATCCCAACCTCGGATCCCTTGGTAGGTGTTTTTCAATGCCTTACGCTAGGGGATTACCGCCTATACAATGTTAGCACCTTACATACCCCATAAGAGTATGGACAGTTACATGCGCATCCTACCTACGACCGTCGTAAGGGGGAGGTGATCTCCTACGGACCACCTAATTTCCACACCAACCTAACGTATGGGGGTGTTGACACATCCTCTGTCACCCCCGAACCTCCCCTTGGTGTGGTTCCCTTCCAATCAGATTTTCAATATCTAACCAACCGTCGTTTCGCCCTCACCTTCTTGACGCGCTATGCTTGGAAAGGTTTTGGTTTTGGTCTTTATGAGCAAGGACGACATACGGTTATTCCCATAAAAACACACAAACACAAAGATCGTAGTGGTCTTGGGTTTTCTAAACCACCTACACTAAAGAAACCTCGTGTCAATTGTATCCAGGAAGACGACGAAGTCACCCATTCCGAACAATCATCGCCCATTTTACCATCTTCACCCATGGAGTCGATAGACCCAGAATCTATCCCTCCTAACTTTTTTTTTTCGTGAATGCTATCTTCCTAGGTCCTCTCACTTATCAATGCGATGGTGAGAACCCATCTTCTCTCCCCCTTTTATATCCAGACATGATCGAAGAAGACCTGCCTTCGATTAATGTTGTGGAGTGCCAGGATGATGACTCCATCCTCACCTACCTTGGTGCGGATGACTCTTATATTCAATGCGCCTTACCATCTGAAACCCAAACCATGTTGAATGAGTCGACTATAGAAATCAACATCCACACAGAGGATGATCCTCACATTGTAAAGATCAGACAATCTCTTGATGCATCAGAACAAGCCGCCTTCACTACCTTTCTCCGTGCCCGCAATCAAGCTTTCGCTTGGTCCTATGCCGACATGCCAGGAATCGATCCGGACATTGCTCTCCATAACATCACTCTGAAACCAAACTCTAAACCAGTTAAATAGAAGCTGAGAAAAATGCATCCACGGATTGCTCTCTTGGTTAAAGAAGAGCTTCAATGACTCCTTTCTGTCTCTTTCATCTTGCCTATTGACTATCCGCAATGGAATTATAATGTTGTACCTATCACTAAAGCGACGGGGGGACTTTGGATATGTACATATTTCCAGGATCTTAACCTTGCTTGCCCAAAGGATGATTTCCCCCTACCTAGTATTGATCAACTTTTCGATCTCACTACGGGCTATGAGATGTTTTCTCTCATGGATGGTTTCTCGGGATATAATCAAATTTTAGTAGCCCCGGCTGATCAACATAAAACCACCTTCATTACTCCCTGGGGCACCTTCTGCTATCGTGTCATGCCATTTGGCCTTAAGAATGCTGGTACAACCTATCAACGGGCTATGACTTACATTTTTCATAACATTATGCACACTATCCTTGAGGATTATGTCGATGATCTTCTTGGAAAATCCAAACATCGCAGTGAACATCTCGATGTTTTAACCATTATTTTCGACTGCCTGTTACAATAATGTGTTCGTCTTCAGCCAAAGAAATGTGTCTTTGGCATCCTTTTAGGAAAACTCCTTGGCTTTATCATCTCTTTGCGTGGCATTGAGGTCTACCCCACTAAAGTCAAATCTATTTTAGAAATGCCCCCACCCACTAACCTAAAACAATTACGTAGTTTACAGGGAAAACTCCAATCTATCCATCGTTTCATCTCACAACTCTCAGATCGATGTCAACCTTTCCATCATCTCCTTAAAAAGGACATTGTCTTTCAATGGAGCGAGGAGTGCCACAAAGCCTTTGAGGCTCTTAAAACTTATCTCTTGCAGCCACCCGTGCTTATCCCACCTCAGGATGATCACCCTTTCTACCTGTACCTTTCTGCCACCGACCATGCTGTAGGAGCCATGCTCGCACATCATGAATATGAGCATCAAGAACAAGAAATTTATTACATAAGCTGTACTCTTGTGGATTACAAAACTAGGTATACACATGTCGAAAAGTTGTGCCTAGCCCTATCATTCGTGGCCACCAAACTCTGACATTACCTCCTGACTCACAAAACTTTTGTCATCACCAACGCTGACCCCATACATTATATGTATGCCAAACCTCATCTAAACCAATGCATCGCCTGATGGCTTATGCTCCTTGCCGACCTCGACCTTGAGTTCGTACACCAGAAATCAGTCAAAGGATGACCAACTCACAGAAGCCCCTTTACTTGGGGAACAATTTACCAATTTTACTTTCCCTGATGAACTCATCGCAACTCTTTCACTCAATGATGCGTCTTATCCGATGACTCTCTTCTTTGATGGATCTAAATGTCAATGTGGTAGAGGGGTGGGCGTTGTTCTCATTCCTCTTGAAGGTAAACCTATGCCTCTTTCATTCAGGCTTGATTTCCCCTGCACTAACAATACAGTGGAATACGAGGCCCTTGTTTTGGGTCTCGACGTTGCGTTACACTTAGGTGTGAAGTCTATTCACATTTTCGGTGACTCTCAATTGGTAGTAAATTAAGTCACTGGCATCTACCAATGTAAAAATGAGGAACTTCAAAAGTACAAACGTTACGTAAATTCACTTTTGACCTTATTTACCCATTATACTATCCAAACCGTTCCACGCTCAACTAATAAATTTGTGAATACCATGGCTTTCTTGGCCTCACAAATTCTTGCATCACCAACTGATTCTGACATATTTGTCTTGGTCCAACAACTCTTTGCCCCATCTTACTTAGTCCTAGATGTTTGTATGGTAAATAATGCATCTGCTGACTCGCAGGATACCTGGTATCACCAATTTCACGACTACCTTACGAACTCTATTCTCCCACCTAACCTTAATAGTAATGGAAAACACACTTTTTTTAAAGGTGTTTCTCATTATGTCATCATGGGGGGACTCCTCTATAAATGTGGCTTCGATGGTATCCTCCTTCAATGTCTAACCAGCGCTGAAGTCACTCATACCATCCAACAAGTCCATGATGGAATTTGTGGTGGGCACTTTAGTGGCTTTGCCATGGCCAAGCGGATCCTTCGCCTAGGATATTATTGGCCTACTCTTAATAAAGACTGCTGCAAATATGTTAAGTGTTGTGTTATGTGTCAACAACATGCCAACCTTCAACATACTCCCAGCCATCCTCTACAGGTCGCATGAGATCTTTGGCCTTTCTCACAATGGGGTTTGGACCTTATTGGTGATATTCATCCACCTTTTTTGCAACGTCACCATTGGATCATCACGGAAACCGAATATTACACTAAATGGGTGGAGGCCGTTCCACTCATTTCAACCAAAATGGAGAAAATTATTGAATTCATCAATCATCACATTATTTACCGTTTCGATGTTCCTCATCGCTTCATAACCGATAATGGAAAATATTTAAAAAATAAGCTATTACGAGCCCTTTGTGACAACTTTGGTATTAAACTTAGCTTCTCGTCACCCTACTATCCACAAGAAAATGGTCTGGCTGAATCTTCTAACAAAACCTTAACCAAAATTCTCATGAAAGTTGTTAACGATTCTGGTCAAAATTGGCATGATCACATCCCCTTTGCCCTTTGGGCTTATCGTACCAGCATTCATACTTCCACTAATGCCACACCATTCTCTCTGGTGTATGGTACCGAGGCTATCTTGCCTCTCGAAATACAAATCCCTTCCCTTAGAATATCTCTCCAGGATATTTTCACCAATGATGCTTCCGCCAAGAATGGTTAGCCCAATTGGAGCTTCTTGATGAGCGTCATCTTACCGCTCTTGACCACCTTCAAATTTATCAAAATCACATCAAGCGTGCTTATGATAAGCAAATTCAGAAGCGTACCTGTAAAATTGGTGATCTTGTCCTCAAAGAGAATCAACATGTAACCAAACTAGAAAAGAGCAAACGTGGAAAATTTGCTCCTAATTGGATTGGGCCTTACATTATCACTCACACTTATGGATCAGGTACTTATCGTTTAGCTTCGCTTAATGGTAAACATGAGCCTAAACCCTTTAATGCCTTACATATCCGACCATTCTTCTGTTGAATTTAGTGTTACATCACTCCTTATCCACCTTGCGCTCGTCCCTTGAGATCTTTTACCACCTCATACACCTTTTTTTTGTGCATCTCAAAGTAAAATCAAACCCACGTGGTTTGATCATCACCTCCTTGTAAAGAGGCCTTCTCCTTTTTAGTCTGGTCCATGACTTAAAAGTATCAAAATAACAAGTTCTCAATTATACAATTCTGGGATATTCTTGAGTCAAAATTCCTGTAAATTTAGATGCTTCATGCCAAACAAACATCTAGACCTCCATACTATAAACTAGACTGCTCCCTCGAAGGATAGCTATGTGCAAAAGCCGCATCTACTACTATAGCTAGACTGCTCCCTCAAAGGACAGCTATGTGCAACGCCACGTTTGCTACTATAAGTAGAATATTCCCTCGAAGGACAGCTATACAAAGTCACCCTCTATCAGAAGCTTCTCGCATTGATCAGCTTCGTGAAGACCTCAAGAACAACAAAATGCATATCCCATGTAGACTTCCTGCATCGATCAGTCTATATCTAGAAACATCAAAGTAGTATTCAAAAGTACTTTTGAGTCATGGACTTGTCTATTTTGGTTTGGTTCTCTTCCGTCAGCATAATCACCTTATAACAAGTTCTCTACGCTTCAGCTATTCCATCCACCTCTCCTCACCATTCTTCACAATAACAAAACTCAAGGGACGTGTGTATATCTGATATATTGTGATTATACAACTCTTTTCACCTATTGACTTCTCGCCTATGTAAGGTACCTAGGGTTTCAAGCTCATCCTATGATGATACGTGGTTTGTTTAGCTCTCTCCAATTATGGGACACTTTTTGCCTCTTTTACCCGAATCTAGGATTATATGTTGACCTTAATGAGGACACGGTTTCCTATGCTTGGGTAAGCTAACCCTCGCTTTATCTATACCCACACCAACACCCAATACCTTACCAACACCAACAACATTACCCTACCAATATCAAAATTTTTACCAACCGACAAATTGCCTAACCACAACCAAATTGCCTTGAATTCACTTCTCCTTGGTCCTAAGGGAGAACTACATCAGTCTGAGGCCCCTCCTTACTTTGTGCAATGGGCTATGTAGGCAGCACTTAGGAGACATGGGGTCTCCCAAGGTTAGCTCGACCATCCCCTACCATAACCTATCATGTGTTGTGTTTTCTTTTAAACTATAAATATTTTCACATATTTATATTGATAACACTCACCTTGATCCTTTTTCAATCCAAACATTCAAAACACAAACATTCTTATTATTATCATAAACTCAAATCCACATACATATTCAGTTTTATTTAGATGTTAAACAAATACATCTTCTCTATCATCAACGCGCAGGTCGGCATCCTTATTTATTCTTCTACCCCTATGAAATTCACTTAGGCCCCCGTGCCTCATCCCGAACTAGGTAGCGATGGTGATCATCGACGCCACTCACCTAGCCTCTCCATCCTCAAAGGTGCCACTGCTATTGGTTCCTCCCACTGATCCGCCAATCTCTCCTGTAACATATGAATATGCCCTCTCACATGGAGGAATCTTGCCTCTAGTCTCCCCACTCGTGACTGCGAAGCCTCTAACAATCCCGTCGTCTCGTTCACTTGTGTTTGAAGCTGGTGAACTAAACCCTTTAGGTGGTCTCACTCCATTGTAACCACAGCTATGTTAGGATGATCGGCCCTCTCATGTGTATCTCGCAACTCTGCTGCCCACCATAATCTATAAGACTCTGTCACTCCTGCATCCATTACCTTGTGATCGGCTGCTGTCTCTTCTAGTCCTTCTGGAAGTGTCGAGCCATGGAGGTGAGAATGGTGCCTCAACGTCGATCCTCCTATATGGTCTATGAGCCATGGGTATATCCTGAACAAATCCAAATTGTCACCGCACGCGATCTAGAGGAATCCTCTCATACTCACCTGGCCTGTGTCCCGCGATCCACCTCAATCTCTCTACACCCGTAAAATCCTCGGCTATGTTCGCCGTCACCATATAGTTCCCGTACGGCCTCCAATAGATATCTGCAATCATCACCATCTCCCACATCTGCCTATAATACTCAGTGTCATCTGTCACGGTCTCAGATCTCACCTCTTGCTCTGTCTGGACCCATCTGCCTGAATCCCAACCTTTGTACTCCTGTCTCTCCTACTTAGATGGGTTGGCCTATTTGTCACACACACACAATGTGCTCATAGGCCCAACAATATAATAAGTATGCACAATCCAGTGTAGTCATGTGATTTTTCTTGCATGCCCATAAACCCCTGTATAGCTCTGCTAGATATACGGGTGCCCATGTGAAAGTAACGCTCCCTTCTATCATTTCCCGAATAATACACATCAATGATTTTGGAAATATTCCTCCGTCCGCTCTAGGTAATGCATAATACCCCACCGCTATCATTAATACCATGGCCAACCTTGTTGCCTCAGGGTGTGCTGCAAACATTATACCATAAGTGAATGTCAAACCTTGCTGTGTCAAATCTCGTGTGGCTGGATCAAATACTGCCGTTATCACTACACACGCCGCATTAGGCCCTGCCTAATACACTGGTCTTCCTATAATTAGAAGTCTCAAAATTTGAAACACATCTTCTAACGTCACTGTCATCTCCCCTGTTGGCAGATAGAAGGTATTCTTTTCAGGATTTCATCTCTCAATCAGTGCCTATAACATAGCATGATTGCGTGCGATTCGTGAATAATAGAGGATTCCACTTAACCCCACACAGTTTATTAATGCCCACTCAACTGGTGTTACATCCGCTCAGACTCATGACAACAAAGCTGGCACCCTATCATTCATCCTCAACCCTACCTATGCCTGCACACATCAAACCAACAAACAACAAATCAACAAAAAAATTCCCACGTGTTTTTTATCACAATCCGCAACTTTACACAATAATTGATATCAATTATAGATAACCGATACCGGTTACCTAACTGATACCGGTTATTCCTAAATGATATTGGTCACTGTCAATTCCATCTACCCTGCTCAAAAACACCACCTATGATAACTTATTCGCTTGTTTGCGTCTCTCTATACCTAAAAACATATCTGAAACCCCTGATTACCTACCCCATAACACTCACCCCATCCCAAACATTTTCCTATCACATTTATTTTTTTATCTCTACCCACTTACCTTCCCACATCCTATTCATATGCATGCAAAAATTTAATTCCAACCAAAAATTATACCTCCTGGGATGCAGCAGTTTGAGGTGGAACCTGTCTTCCCTCTCCTCTCTGCCTGCTGGATGCTTCTCCTTGTTCAGCCATGTTCACCACCCTCTTCACTATTACTTGCCTTTATGCCTTCTTAATCCAAGCCCACGATCACTTTACCTGTCTCTTTCCTCCTTATCACTCAATTATCCCATGCAATTACCTGTATCGACATCAACAACCTTGCATCCTCGTATTTAACATGTTGCATGACTCTAAAAATAAGATTTCAGTTGCCTCCCAAGCTTTTCTATTTTTAGAAAAGCTCGTTTAAGAGTAACCGATATCGGTTAGCTAACCGGTATTGGTCAGGTTGTGACCAACATCGGTTATCTAACCGATATCGGTCATCTGTCTCCTCTTGCTTAAACCTAATCCTTTTCTTTTCTTTTTTTGAATTTTTTTGGCAGAGCCCGCTTCTTTTCCCTGCATAAATGACATCACTATCAACATCCATCATCATAATTAAACATCAACATTTCAAAACATATCCATATCATCAAAACATCATCAACGTCATCTATATATACATCAAATTCCAATACCATCGACAAAACACATACACCATTATAATATATGCATCAAATCGACACATTCTACACACCATGTGGATCAAATTCCTCATCTATATATATCATCAAATCAATGTCAAAATATACAACTTGCCCTGCATGAGGCCTATGTAATCCAAAATACAAAGTTGGCACGCAGGCCGCTGTCTCTGTCAAAATCTTGACTCGGCTCACAGGCCAGTCTCTCAGGTCAAAAATATACTCAGCTCGCAGGCTGGTATCAACTATACAAAATGTACTCGGCTCGCAGGCTGGTATATACAACAAAAATACATACATAAATCCTATGAGGGCACGCAGGCCTCTATATACACACTTGGTTCGCAGACCGGTGTCTCTATCAACAAATCCTCTATCAAATCAACAAAAGCCATCTCTACTCCTGGGGTGACTCAGCTCTCTCCCCCTCCCTCGGCCCATCCCTCAGCTGGCCTCTATGCCGGATCTCACCTCCTACCTGTAACCGACCCACCGAGCTATGGCTGCGGCCCCCTGTGACCTGTGACTCCGGGACATCTCAGCTCTATGAGCCGCATATGGCTGATAATCTACACCAATACTATCTAGTACGTCTTGATAATAACGGGCCTGTCACCACCAATCGGGTACTATGATAATTCTTCACCAGGAACTCCTCGTGCTATGATTATTTACTAATGCACAGCCTTTAGTTTGGTGGATGTAATCTGGAAACAAAACAACAACATAACACAAGAATACCATCGACTATGATAAGACGGAATGATGACAAATCTGAAATATCAAAGTAAATGATAATATGTAACATGAAATTGCTTACAATCTCATCCTTTTCTTTGAGGTACTTCAAGTGTTATGGCAGAGCCCTTCACTTTGCCTTTCACCAAGACATCACTGGGATCAACACTTTACAATTACACCTCTTAATATGCATATCATTCAAACATCATCAACATCATCTATAATACATCAAATTGGCTTCCTTTGACAAAACACATTCAACATTACAATATATTCATCACTACTTCAAACTTCTATGCTAAATGAGGGGGGGTGGCTCATCATCTATATATATCCTCAGAATCAATGTCCAGGCTTATACAAATTGCCCTACATGGGGCCTCTATAGATCCAGGATACAGAAATCGGCACGCAGGCCGCTGTCTCTGACAAAATCATCGACTCGGCTCCACGGTCTCTCATGTCAACTCTATACTCTGCTACATGTATCAGCTTATACTTTACTCAGCTCGCAGGATGGTAGATACAACAAAAATGCATACATAAATCCTATGAGGGCATGGCCTCTATATACACAAATTTTTAGACCAGTGTCTCTATCAACAAATACTCTATCACATCAAAATCCCATCTCCGCTCCTAGGGTGACCTCAGCTCTCTCCCCCTCCTTATCGTCCCTCAATGGCCCCTAATGCCGGATCTCACCTCCTACCTTCACTGACCCATCATGCAGCCCCCTGACCTGTGACTCTAATTACGTCTCAAACTTGTGAGCTGCATATGGCTGATAATCATTACCGGTACCATCTAGTACGACTGATAATATCGCTCTACTTCCATTTATCAGCCAGTGCCACCATGGCTATTGGTACTGGCTCCTAACTATAAGTGGGCCCATACTCCTGTACACCTTGATCCTGTACTTGTGGTGGCACCGTAGCTGCCATCGAGTGCCGTGGAACTATGCCTTGCCTGATCAGGGATCGCTACTGTGCCTAATGCCTATGCCTGTAACTGTAACATCCTCTGTGCCTAATACATACATTAATGTAAACTAGAAATGTACTGTGCAGTAGCAAGCTGCCCCTGTAATTAGTGCACCAACCCAAGAGATGGTAAATCTGGCTATAATTTTAGTGTCCAAATCTGGCTATGCTAGCTGTGCTCTCACGGCTGCCCTCTGCCCTACCCACCAAGCCAAAAATGAGCCTGTCACCCCGGCGTCGTCCACCGTATCTCATCTACTGGTCTCTCTACTATCCAGACTGGGTCCAATGGCTGCGGTAGAGGCAGTGGTGCCTCTACATCCTCCCTCTAATACTGTGGGAAGGGAGGTGGCTCATCCTGCCGTAGGCCTAACTGTCATCGTACCCTCTCTAGGGGAATCCACTCATACTCCCCAGGTCTCTATTCAGCTATCCAGAAGATGTACTGAATCCATCGCAGCTGTGGTCAGGCTCCTCCACAGGGCTGATGGCCTATGTATGGCCTCCATATAATATTTAATGCCGTCTGGCCCTCTAACATATGCCTATAATAAGTGACATCTCACCCTGCGATAACTACTCGTGGCTGGCCCACGACCCCCAACTACCTCTGAAACCCATATCTATAGACTACCTGTGGCCCTGGCTACTGGGGCAACCCTACTGGTCGTATACACACGATATGCTCATAGGACCAGCAATGTAATAAGAATGTCGAACATATCCCGAATCGCCTCATACGGCGATAGCCCCAGAGCTCTCTGTATAGATGCACCAGATACACCAATGCCCATGCATAGTAGGTGTGCTCCTCCACCATCTCGTGTAGCACTCCCATCAGAGCCCGTGGGAAGCGGCCTCCCTCTGAGTCAAGGAGGGCAAAGCAGGTGATACCGATCATCATCAGCACGGAAAGCCGTGTCTCCTGTCGATGCGCGTGATACATATCACCATAGCAGATGCTCGCACTATGATATGTAATCAATCAGGCCGCATCCCCAAATACTTATAAGATGCTATCCATCACTATCTCAGCATCTACCTGGAACACATCACCAATGATCGACAGTCTCAGGATGTGATACACATCCTCTAAGGTGACTGTCATTTCTCCAGTAGGGAGATGAAAGGCATTGGTTGCCGGATCCCATCTCTCGATGAGGGAAACCATCAGGCTATGGTCCCTATCCTTAGCCCTATACCTCTGGACTCCGCCGAGTCCAACCTCCCGCATAATTGCCCACTGCGCTGTGGTCACATGTGGCCGCATCCGCCCCAGTAGAGGCGGCATCTGATCTCGCATCGTCAGCTACTGGCGCGCCTGCAAAAACAACCCACTCCATCTAGCCTACCCTTTACAAAACAACTACCTTAACCCTCTATACTCACTCACCCACCCAATCACAACCCGACTCTATAAGCACATCTACACCCCCCTATCTTACCCTATACATCTATAAATTCCTCTCACTCTTATGGTCCTTCTTTAAATATCCTACCCACTCCAATCAAACCTAAAACACCTCATCTCCCTCAACATCAATAACCCCACCCAACAAAAATCTACAATATCCCATTTACCTATCCCACACCCTACCAACCGCCCCACTTATACTCCACCCGCTATACTCTCGCCCTATAACCATACATCAACCCATTTAACCCCTCCTAATTCATACACAATCCATAACCTATCCTCCCTGAACTGGCCCCCAACCACCCGATTACCCCCCACCCCAATAACCTTTCTTAGCAACTCTACCTTACCCCCCCACCCCAATAACCTTTCCTAGCAACTCTACCTTCTCCCCCTTCACCCCAAAAATCTATTCCACCCACCTACAACAAACCAACACAACAAATTTCACAACCTTACCTCCTACCCATGGTGACTGGTACCGGTC
The DNA here is from genome assembly GCA_019776745.2 of Taxus chinensis. Classification (NCBI taxonomy): domain Eukaryota; kingdom Viridiplantae; phylum Streptophyta; class Pinopsida; order Cupressales; family Taxaceae; genus Taxus; species Taxus chinensis. The sequence continues at coordinate 581,428,312 of CM034146.1, forward strand.
ACCCTCGACCGCCATCGGTCCCCCACCACTTGTCTATAACTGACTTTTATGCACCGACGTCAGTCGACACATGACCGATGCCGGTCTCTATAACCAATAATCTACACAACTTTCACTGTGACCAATGCTCGGTTACCTAGTGACTGACATCGGTCACTGTGGGATTTCGGGGCCAGACTAAAAACAGCCCCCAAATCCCCTTTTTCCTATTTCTACCCATCTACCTAGCACAATTGCCTAAAAACTTACCCACCCTGCCGTTTTGGCCTACCTAACATATCTACCCACTCCATTTTATGATTTACCTTCATTTATTCATTATTTTATCAAATTTTGGATTCCTACCCCAAAACCCACATCCTATCTAAATTCATCAACTTCACACAAATAGGGATTTAGAGCCTACCGGTACGACTACACGTCATCGTGGTGGGATAGGTGGTGGTGGTCCAGCTCCTCTAGCACCTCCTCCTACTCCTCCAGGCTGTACTATAGCTCCAAATCTCCTTAGCAAGGTCCTCAACCAATCACACTCTGCCTCCTGATCTCTGGGGCATACCAATAATTCACTCCCCCACTCAACTAGTGCCAACTCAACCCAAACACACAACCCACTCACTTTAAAAACTCAAACAAGAAAAATTTGGCACTCAATTTCACAAAGTGAAAATGACATGCCGTATTTTTTATTTTTATAGGTTTTCGCCCTCTAACTGATATCGGTTAGAGTGCACCCTAGGATACTGATGTCGGTCTCCTGACCGATATCGGTTACCGGCTTAGTTTAACCTAACTCCTGCCCTTATCCACCAATCTCCATTTTTCACCACATTGCCTACCCCCAGCTTTGCTAAATAGCCTTATTTTGAACCCAATCAGCCCAACCCAAGGCCGTAACCAACCAACTGGCCCGACCCAAGGCCACCACCAATCACTCGGCTCGACCCACGGTCGTAACCAATCAATCGGCCCAATCCACGACTGTTACAAACCAACCGACGCGACCCTACAACCAATCACTCAGCCCAACCCAAGGCCGCAACCACCCAACCGGCCCGACCCACGGCCGCAACCAACCAATCGGCTCGACCCAAGGCCGCACCTTACCCATCGGCTCGACCCAAGGCCGCAATCAATCACTTGGCCCGACCCAAGACCGCAACCACCCAATTAGCCCAACCCACGGCCACACCAATTCAATACCTCGACTGAGGCCCACAAATCAAAAATTATCTCCACCCATCATGTGCCTGTTTGTTCACTCAAGCTCACCTATTCGTGTTTTAGCATGACTAGGATACTTGACTTGTTCAACTGACCAGCTTTTCCTAGACCAAGACCGTGACGTTTATTTCAACCAAACCAACCATTTGGTACTGCCGAACATGCCTAAAACGTTTTAGTACCTTACCCGTTATATTCCCTGGAGCTACTTCCTCTGCCTTGGATACCAGGATTATATCAAGCCTTATTTGGATAAACTATCGACCTTTTCCTATGAATTACTTGTTCGCTTTTCAAAACATGTACCCTGGTCGCACTAATGCATTTTAACGTGCATCGGTTTCCTTGAACTTACCCCACCATCTTACCAGCATCTCACCATCATTTACCCTTTATCAACCCTATCCCTGATTTCATGTCGCCTCAATCTGTGATAGATTTGAGGGGGATTACCTATACCCTTAACTGGGGCAACCACTTTTTATTATTGTCAGTGCAACTTTACAAGACAAGCTACACGACAACAAGGGGCAAATGTAGACACCAAATTTGGGTCTTACGACACCCTGTACCCCGTATCTCGTCCCGCAACCTAACCCTACCTCACCACCTAAAACCTTACACACTGAATTATTTATTAATTACCTTATAATTAATAAATCCACATCTCCAACCCTGCCACCTCACCTCGCCACCTCACTTATGACCTAGCCCTAACCCTAAACTAACCTAATTAAGACCTATGACTTGGTCCAGACCCACACCCATGACTCATCACCCCTCACCCGCATCAAAACGAACCTAATAATGACTTGACCAAGCCCACAACTGACCCCTCGGGAGAAAAGGAGGGAAAGTTGGCTATTTTACTAAAAATAGCCAACTTTGACCTAACCGACATCGGTCCCTACGCGGCCAGCGTCGGTTAGGCAACCGCCATCGGTTCCTTGTAAATGACCTCCCCCAACCAAAAACAAGGGGGTGAATCCATTTACAAGGGAGAGACAAGCGAGAAGGACAGAAGAGTTTTGCAGAGAAGAGCATTGAGTCGAAGACTGTAACTGATCAACGAGATCACTGTCACACTCATCCAAGCATTGGGAGAGTCAGAGGATAGCTTCATTAGCTCACTTTCGATTGTCAGATCATCCCACCTGAGCTTTTCCTTCATCACCACATTCCTTGGACTTATATCCTTCTGTAACATCCTCAATTTATACCTTAGAACAAGTGAATTTTTATTTTTTTTGATAATTGCATCCTGGTTCTAAATACATAATTTAGAACTCACAAATCAAATAACCATTCTTATAACAGACAACCATATGCAGCTGTAATGACTCGGAGTACCTCCGATCTATTCATTCCATGACTCGGTAATCTACCGATCTATTCATGAGTAATAAGAGTTGGCATTTTTATTTAACACTTCACTCTTGTGGTTCTCTTCCCTATTCTGGGATTCAGAATGCTCTGTCCAAGGAACCTAACTGAATAATTGTTACCATTATTCATCGGCATCTCATCCCTTGGGCTAGGTGAATTAGGACAACGCAATCAGCAGCTTGCGATACTTTGGCCAAAGATTTGAAACATACTGTTTATGTCTCGTATTCCTTAACGGCATACTCGTCAATCTGGAATACGCCCTTCACCCCATTCTTATGTTATATAGAATGTCTTATACCGACTTCTGTCAGTCCTTCCTATCACAACTCAATCACTCGGAGACAGAATAACAAGGTGATAATGTTATATGGATGCCCATGAGGATTAGGGATACAGTGACATACTGGTTCAACCCTGTAGTTAAACCAGTGTGTCATGATACCCCGAATCTCCTAGGCAGCCTTATAACATGACCACATTCCTAATCGGTCCCTGAGTAACTCGTTCGAGATCAAAGTGTAAATCTTAGCGATCAATGCAAAGGGTGTCGTCAAAAGTCACCTGCATTGTTGTAACTTCGAGAAGATCCTAATCTTCTCAGAGGTACAACCCTACAGTTGACTTGTGCCGTCAACCTTTAAATCCGCCTCGAAAAGATCTACTTAATAATATGCGTTACGCACGTTGAGTTTTAAATTACATTAAAGACTTTCCCCTAAGGTTAGCCTTTCCCGATCCCTGGATTCTTCGTCTTAAGATGACCTTCCTCAATAAAACCCATTACATAGTGGAGATATTAAGGCTAAGGTCTCATCAAGGAGTTTTTAGAATATACATGATTCTAAAACAACAGAATTGGACAATATCTCATAACCTTCACATGAGATTGCCATCTGAACCCCATTAGATTTATATCAGTTCTCCTAACTGAATTTATATCATACTTATTAGTATAAAGATATAAATGATTAAGAATCCAATTTAATGTTGTCCTGTCATACTCAGGACTAGGGATTAGTAATTTAATCCAGCTTGATTAGCGTTCTGCTTAGGTTCATTTTATCCCTATCTTTTAGAAAGACAATGATTTAAATTTCAATTTAGCTTTCGATAGAACAAATTAGAACTACTAAACACTCATAAGAATTCAATCACATTTTCATATATGCTTTCATTGACAATCACAAAAGCATCCAAATTACACAAAGATAACATTGCCACTCCGGTATATAAACCGAAGAAGGTCAACTAACAGAATTAAGAATACAACACATAAGTAACAAATACTTATTTCCATTCCTTTCAGAACTATACAATTACATTTTATGCAAGCAGCATACTTGATACAATGCTTAATGGAAAAAGAACATCTTTCCTCATATAGAACATTTAGAAAATCAAGCTGTAATTCATTATAAATCAAATTAAACAATCTGATCATCCTGTCAGATCTGCATGCTTTTACCACTTACGGCAACCATCTGCAAAAATAGTCAACATGAGTCAGTTCGATGAACTGAGCATGATAAGCACTAACTTTTAAAACAATTGCAATCCGTCAATTGTTTTCATTAAACACCCTGTTTAAATGATATAAAATCATCAATCAAGTAAGCATGATTCAAACCAAACGTTAGGAATATATCATGTCTATAACGTGTAATAATAATTTTCGTTACAGAGTAGTCCTATATGCTTCTCAATTATTTCATCGAAAATATTAGGGATCAAGAAGAACAAAAGTATCCTAAGCAATTATTCATCGTAAATCCCAAGATGAACAAACATCAGACAATCATTATATTCAACTTAAAGGAGGAATATCATATCAATCCTGATACTGTCATTATGTAAAAACAATTACAGATGTTAGCTGGACAATTATTTCATCTTAATATTTACAACAGAAGAGAAATAAACAAATTGAACATGTTTCCCTCTGAACTAGCTCATGACTATACCTTCTGTCCAAAAGCAAGGCATTCACTTAATACACATGCAAGTAAATCAGTCGAGTCCATAAACAACACACTGTTTTGTTAAAACTTACAATAAAGCAACTACAGTACAGTAGCCCCCATGCCAAACAACATGTTCATTCTACCAGACAGACTCAGAATGACCTTTCGCAAGAAGCGACGGACAAGAAGATAAACACTGCCATTACCGGCTTAGGTACAGTCAACAACTCTAACATTCAATCAACAAAAGAATGGATAACAATGCGAAGAAGACGTAACCTGACATCAATCCCAATAACAACCTACAGCCCGTTCAAGCCCTTTTCTACTGTGTAAGGCTTTAGACCCAAGGTCGAATTCAAAGGATCTCCTTTGTTGTCGCAGTCGACAAGAGGCTCGAAAACATTAAGCCATGACATTTACTTATAACTAAGCAAAGAGATTTTTAAACGAAAACCACGCACCATGTACAGTCACATCAATCGGGAGTGAAATCAGAATGGAAACAAAACATGGGATAACGAAGTCACTTCTGAATGCAATCAGAACTGAAAGTATGGTGTTTACAACCTACTTTATAGAAGCCATAATTCATGACGCCAAGATATTAAAGAAAGCCAACAAAGCCAAGAACATTTCCTGTTCAAACTCGGGCTTATACATACAACAGTGACATGTATACCATTCGAGGATTTAAAACAAAGTCCATAAACAGTATTCACAGTTTAGCTTCCCGGAAGCCGACATACAAGATATCTTCCATACCCACGGAACCCAACAACAGTATAAGATAAAAATAGTCAACATGATTCTATCTATGCCAACTATGGTAAGCATTCAAAAATCAAGTGCAAGCAAATCAAATACTGATTTCATAACAAGGAATTCAACTGAGCCTCGTTAAAATTCTCGAACAAGCTTTCACAGAAGAACGTAAATGCATACCCAGGGAGTCTGTACCAAAATTTATTACAAATAACTAAGGTCGTATGACCTGTTACTTCTACAAGACTTCCACGAAATTCAAATTATCAATATTCAGAGATGTATCTATTTCCTCAATAGTGGACCATAATATACGATTCATTCAGAGGACTCCAAGAGTCGTTTCAATATAATAATCATATGTATATATATCAATACTATCAATGGGTTGAATCCCCATAACCTCCACGCAAGGGGAAAAACAACTCCAGCAAGGTCGTAAAAGAATTCTGTAACACAGAGAATTTCCTTTCACAATAACTATAAAATTTTATAACGAAACCCAACCAGAATCCTTTATCACCACTAGATAACAACCACGACAGAGCTTATAAAAGAAGAAAGGTCAATTAACTGAACAATCAAACAATGTCCATCAGTATCCCTTCCGACAGTTTCCACAACAAGAATCGACGACCAAAAATCGACAACATAACAATGGCCTATACCCATCACAGGAATAATTTATGGGCTCACGCCGAACAGGCCGAGCATTCATACATTTCATATATTTTGCATATTTAAGCCAGAGTGCAAACATAGAGAAATAAGGCCACAGTTCGAATTTAATAAACACCCATCAAGGGATAAACGAAAAATCGAACCAGTAAGAAGATACAGTACCAAAAATCACACAAGACCACCATAGAAAATCATCTATTACCATAAACCATTTGAACAGAGTTGTTCTAATGAAATCACTTGAAAGACAACAAGATTTTTAAAGGTTAGGGCCTAACATGCCTGGATTTTTGCTCAAATTTCCGAAGCAGACCACTGAAAGAGCTCGGACTTCCTTTTCCTTTTCCAAGTTAGAGCGACCAACAAAATTTTGCTATCCCCATGACATATATATTTTCCTTGCCAGAGAAAAGAGCTAGCTAAGCTCATACTCGCCATGCAACACAAAGAAGACTGGTGCGAAGAACCAGTGAACAGGCAGAAGAAAAACCGAAATTCGCGATAATCCAAACAAAACAACAACTTTCCACATTGCATGCCTTCTCGCGAATTCTGAGCTCGACTTCCAAGCTCATTGAATGCATTAACTCCTAATTTCCCGCTCAAACTCCACTGCCACCGACCGCCAAAGTTGGCGATAGACAAATAAAATCTCAAGTCCATTTCCAGTTTTGGCGATCTGCCACGTCGGCTAAGGTTAGCCGTTTCTAAAACCTCCGCCAATACCTGTCCTTCATACTTATCCACTGTATTTAATGACATAGAAAATGCCGCCCATGGTTCGCACCCCTCCATAAGTCCCCTTACATTCTTGCTCAATAGATAGGTTAGTAACTTAGGTTAGAATTTAGGATAATAATTATTCTAACTTCAAAGAACATAGATACTAACTTAGGACATTAGCACTTAGCCTAGGTCTAGGTTAGATTAACACTAATCTAACCCCTAGGTTAGGTTTAGTTTTAGGTTACTAATCATTAATAATTCCAGTTAGGTCTACATTCCGTACGCTCAGAAAAAGACCTACATCATACATTCTTGAACAGGGTTAGCTCCTGTTCTGCCTTAGGCTACAGAATTATATGAAACCGAATTATTACCTGGTCCACGATCGAGACCTTCCAGATATACTTCGATATCGGGAACCAATTCATTTCACATGATCAACCTGAGTCATACTCCGGACTAGCTTATTCAATGCTTCTAGACCTTGCAACCTGTTCAAGGTCTGTAATTTTAATTCATCACGAACAAACTTAAAGCAATACTTGGATCAATTCCACTGATCCAAGGTTAGGTATTATAGATGGATAACTCTATAATTCGTTCTGAGATCAGATTTAACTCAGATACAAAATGAAAGAAATAAAAGAGTCCAATCATATTCCGACTCAGTCAAGATCTGCAATCTGCAAGAAAATACAGTACATATCAAGCATGATTTCTTAATCGAGGAACCCATCCTTTTACCAGAAATCACATATCAACACTTGTATGCTCAGGAGGAAGTAACAACAGTTCAGGGTGTTACATGCTTCCCTCCTAAAAAGATTCATCGTCCCGATGATTACATATTCAATTAACCTTCAGGTCAATCAATTTATCAGTACACAATAATGTGACTATTTCATATTTGAATAGTTCCAGAAATCAATGTCACAGCATATTTTATTCAACTGAATAATGTTTGCCTCCATCTGGCTTCCATAAATACTTTATAAAAATAAGTTCATAAAAGAATGTTTTGTCAACAGATTTCATTCTGTTGAAAAAGAGAAGGAAAAGCCATTTTCATCTCTTCCAGGTTTTCCCAAGTTGCACTTTCTTCGTTAAACTGGTCCCACTGGACCTTACATTGCTGTATTTCACGATTTCTTAAATGCAATTGGCGAGTTTCCAGCACTCGCGTGGGTTTAACCACGATTATTCCTGGGTCTTGGACCTACAAGGAATTCCAATTTAAAACATGTGACAGATCTGAAACATATTTCTTAAGCAAAGAAATATGGAAAACATCATGCATGCGAGATAAAGCAGGTGGCAATGCTAAACGATAAGCTACAGGATTGATTATTTCGACAATTTCGAAAGGTCCCACGAATCGAGGTGACAACTTGGCAGCCTTGCCAAAAGTTATAGAACTCTTTCTGGGTTTAACACGAAGGAAAACCTTATCACCAAGCTCAAACCTTCTATCAACCCGCTTAAGGTCAGCATAGCTCTTCTGCCTATCCGCTGCTTCCTTTAATCGTTCACGAATCAGCTTAACTTGCTGTTCCATTTCAGTGAGAATCTCTGGTCCAATTACCACTCTATCCTCCACACTGTCCCAACTAACAGGAGTTCTGCACTTTCTTCCATAAAGTGCTTCAAATGGTGCCATTTTAAGAGATGAGTGATAAGTATTGTTGTATGCGAACTCAACTAATGGAAGATACTCTTCCCATTTATACTGTTGATCCATGCAATACATTCGCAACATGTCCTCCAACACTTGATTTACCCTCTCAGTTTGTCCATCCGTTTCCGGATGATATGCAGAACTGAAGTTTAGTTTCGTTCCAAGAGCTGCGTTAAGCGTTTGCCAAAACCTTGACGTCATTCTAGGATCCCTGTCAGATATAATCAATTCTGGTACACCATGTAATCTGAAAATTTCGTGTACGAATCTTTTGGCCAGCACTGGTGAATCATCCTTTAGATTTCCAGCGATGAAATGAGCTACCTTGGTCAGTTTATCTACAACTACCAGGATAACATCATGTTTATTCCTGGACATAGGTAGTCCTTGTACAAAATCCATGGTTATTACTTGCCACTTGTACTGCGGTATGCTATGAGGATATAGCAGTCCAGTAGGGTGCATATGTTCTGCCTTCACCCGCTGACATTCCAGACAATGAGTCACAAAATTAATTACATCCTTTTTCATACCTTTCCAAAAGTATTGCTGTTTCAAATCAGCAAGCATTTTTGTGATACCTGGGTGTCCAGAGAAAGGTGAATTATGAAATTCAACTAACAATTTATTTCTCAAATCGTTCAGCATAGGTACATATACCCTGTTTTCATAACGCAAGATTCCTTCATTATCAAAATGAAAACCTTTATACCTTATATCCTTAGGTTCCGCAGCAAGCGCTGCTTTTACTTGCTGAAAGTATGCATCTGATTCTGAGGCACTTTTTACCTCGTCTTTAAACTGAGTTCTTAATGTTATAAGAGCAGAAATGTGCCTCCTACGACTTAGAGCATCAGCTACCCTATTCTCCTTCCCTTTGATATAGCTGATATCAAAGTCATATTGTGATAAAAATTCTAACCACCTTCTCTGTCTGGCATTCAGATTGGGCTGAGTAAAAATATATTTCAGTCCTAGGTGATCAGTTTTCAACTCAAAAGGTTTCCCAAGTAAGTAGTGTCTCCAGACTTGAAGTGCATGAACAATGGCGGCAAGTTCCAAATCATGAGGGGCATAATTCAGCTCATGTAACTTAAGTTTTCTACTTTCATATGCTATGACCTGATCATTTTGTAGCAAAACACCTCCAAGGCCTTCCCCAGAAGCATCCGTTACAACCGTAAAACTCCCATTAGGGTCTGGTACAGCTAGTATAGGTGCAGAAGTCAACTGGTCTTTCAAACTTTTGAAAGCCACTTCGCACTTATCATTCCATATGAATTTCTTATCCTTCTTCTGCAATGAAGTTATTGGTGCAGCTACTTTAGAAAAATCCTTTACAAATTTTCTATAGTAACCAGCAAGACCCATGAAGCTTCTTACTTCATGCACATTCTTTGGTGCAGGCCACTCGGTTATTGCCAATATTTTTGAAGGATCCACAGCAATTCCTTCCTTACTTATTACATGACCCAAATAGTGAACTTCTGAATCAAAGAAAGAACATTTGGATAACTTACCATACAACTTTCTTTTTCTCAAAATTCCCAAAACTATCTTCAAATGCTCATTGTGCTCCTCAACGCTTTTAGAATAAATGAGAATATCGTCCAAGAATACAAGTACAAACTTGTCCAGGTATTCTTGAAAAATATTGTTCATTAAATTCATAAAGGCTGCGGGTGCATTAGTTAATCCAAAGGGTAGAACTGTGAATTCATAATGTCCGTACCTTGTTCGGAAAGCTGTTTTATGAATGTCTTCCTCTCTAATCCTTAACTGATGGTAACCAGATCGAAGGTCTATCTTAGAATAAACCACTGCTCCACGCATCTGATCAAACAGATCATCGATCCTAGGAAGTGGATATCGGTTCTTGACTGTTGCTTTGTTCAACATCCGATAATCAATACACAGCCTTAGTGTTCCATCCTTCTTTTTCACAAATATTACAGGCGCTCCCCAAGGTGAAACACTTGGTCTAATCAAACCTTTAGACAAAAGCTCTTGCAACTGTGCCTTAAGCTCGACTAACTCTGTAGTAGTCATCCGATAAGGCGCTTTGGATATAGGTTCTGTTCCTGGCTTGATTTCAATGGTGAAGTCAAATTCTCTCTTGGGTGGTAACCCTGGTAATTCCTCAGGAAAAACATCCCTGAAACCTTGTAACAGAGGGAATCGTTTCATGAGATCATCATCTTCTTCTGAAGATTCAGTTATCTTTACTGCATAAAGGGTGCATCCTTTATTTTTAGCCTTTTTAAGCTGCATAGCTGACAGTTTTCTAACTGAAATTTCCCGTTTCACACCTTGAATCTCTGCTGATTCCAGCTGATCATCTAAACATTTTATGTTCTTTTCATAACAGTCTACCTTTGCTTTATGGTCAGCTAACCAATTGACACCGATGACAATGTCATACGATCCTAAAGGTGCGACATAGAGATCAACTTCCGTAGAAAAGTTAGGTAAGTCAAGGACTGCCCCAAAAAGACACATACTCACTGTATGAACAGAATTATTACCATACTGTACAGTCCAAGATTTATCCATTTTTCCAGCTTTTCTTTTAAGTTTAGAAGCAAGTTTATTAGATATAAAACATTCAGTAGCTCCTGTATCAAAAAGAATAGTGACAGGTATGCCGAATAACTTACCCGGAACTTCTATAGGTGTCACTTGCTTTTCAGCTTGCTTGTCCGCTACTGCAGCATGTATCTTATGCTGCTGATTACGATCATCCTTCTTCAAAGGGCACTGATTTGCGTAGTGATCTTTGCCACAATTGTAGCAGCCTCCTACAGGTCCCTTTTTAGGCTCAAAGTTGCCTCCAGTTTTGTAATTGTCACGCTGTCCTCCATAGGGCTTCTGCCCATTGTTATAATTTTTAACAAAATTATCCCTTACATTTCCAGCAGGCTTATTTACTACTGCTTTCTTATTGTTATCTCCTGGAAACTTACTCTTGTTTCCAAACTTTTTCCATGGTCCTTTTCTGGGTGCAAGAGAGGTTGAAGAAGGGTTTGCAGTCTTCTTCCGCACTTCCTCCTTATGGGCAGAAATAGCCTTTAATTTCTGTTCTTGCCTTATGGCCTTTTCAACAACTCCTTCCATAGTGGTTGGACTGTGAACATCGACCTCTCCCCCTATCACGGGATTCAATCCCATGATGAATTTCCGTATTCTGAACTTTTCGTCAGTTTGATACTGCGGTACATACTTGAGGAGTTTTGTAAACCGCTCCCAGTATTCAGTTACCGTTAGCTTCCCTTGAGCTAAGTTCTGAAATTCTGTCATTTTCTGATCATAGAAAAGTTGTGGCAGCCAACGTTGCCTAAAATAGCCTTTAAATTGATCCCAAGTAATATTGGTCTCATCAATATTTAGTTCAGCTTTACGGCTATCCCACCATGAAGATGCTTCGTGGGAAAGCTGATAGGCTCCCCAAATAGCTTTGGTTTCCTCTGAGAAGTTCCTTATTGCAAAGTACTTCTCCATTTCGCTGAGCCAGTTCTCAGCTCCATCTCCTAATGTGGTGCCATCATACTTAGGTGGACTTATCCTTTTTATATCATTAGTGAGTTCTGCTGCTAATCTGGCCTTTTTATTTTCTGGTTGGACAGGTGCATTCCCAGCATTAACATCAACACCCATGTCGGGGTTGTCCTCAGGAGGTTGCTGATTATTATTATCAGCTTCTTCATCCTCCTCATTTCCCATCACCTGCTGTTCCAGTACAGCTAAGCGATCTCTTGTGTCCAACAGGGCAGCAAGGATCTCATCAAGTTTCTGGGTTGTTGCCGCTCCTCCTTCAGGTGGAGCATTATTCGCAACGTTCCCCCTTGTTCTAACCATTTTCTGTTACAAGAAAATTCAGGTTTTTATCAGATTATGGACACAATAGGTCCAAGAGCTGCAACCTTCAGCTCTGATACCAAGATGTAACATCCTCAATTTATACCTTAGAACAAGTGAATTTTTTTTTTTTTTGATAATTGCATCCTGGTTCTAAATACATAATTTAGAACTCACAAATCAAATAACCATTCTTATAACAGACAACCATATGCAGCTGTAATGACTCGGAGTACCTCCGATCTATTCATTCCATGACTCGGTAATCTACCGATCTATTCATGAGTAATAAGAGTTGGCATTTTTATTTAACACTTCACTCTTGCGGTTCTCTTCCCTATTCTGGGATTCAGAATGCTCTGTCCAAGGAACCTAACTGAATAATTGTTACCATTATTCATCGGCATCTCATCCCTTGGGCTAGGTGAATTAGGACAACGCAATCAGCAGCTTGCGATACTTTGGCCAAAGATTTGAAACATACTGTTTATGTCTCGTATTCCTTAACGGCATACTCGTCAATCTGGAATACGCCCTTCACCCCATTCTTATGTTATATAGAATGTCTTATACCGACTTCTGTCAGTCCTTCCTATCACAACTCAATCACTCGGAGACAGAATAACAAGGTGATAATGTTATATGGATGCCCATGAGGATTAGGGATACGGTGACATACTGGTTCAACCCTGCAGTTAAACCAGTGTGTCATGATACCCCGAATCTCCTAGGCAGCCTTATAACATGACCACATTCCTAATCGGTCCCTGAGTAACTCGTTCGAGATCAAAGTGTAAATCTTAGCGATCAATGCAAAGGGTGTCGTCAAAAGTCACCTGCATTGTTGTAACTTCGAGAAGATCCTAATCTTCTCGGAGGTACAACCCTGCAGTTGACTTGTGCCGTCAACCTTTAAATCCGCCTCGAAAAGATCTACTTAATAATATGCGTTACGCACGTTGAGTTTTAAATTACATTAAAGACTTTCCCCTAAGGTTAGCCTTTCCCGATCCCTGGATTCTTCGTCTTAAGATGACCTTCCTCAATAAAACCCATTGCATAGTGGAGATATTAAGGCTAAGGTCTCATCAAGGAGTTTTTAGAATATACATGATTCTAAAACAACAGAATTGGACAATATCTCATAACCTTCACATGAGATTGCCATCTGAACCCCATTAGATTTATATCAGTTCTCCTAACTGAATTTATATCATACTTATTAGTATAAAGATATAAATGATTAAGAATCCAATTTAATGTTGTCCTGTCATACTCAGGACTAGGGATTAGTAATTTAATCCAGCTTGATTAGCGTTCTGCTTAGGTTCATTTTATCCCTATCTTTTAGAAAGACAATGATTTAAATTTCAATTTAGCTTTCGATAGAACAAATTAGAACTACTAAACACTCATAAGAATTCAATCACATTTTCATATATGCTTTCATTGACAATCACAAAAGCATCCAAATTACACAAAGATAACATTGCCACTCCGGTATATAAACCGAAGAAGGTCAACTAACAGAATTAAGAATACAACACATAAGTAACAAATACTTATTTCCATTCCTTTCAGAACTATACAATTACATTTTATGCAAGCAGCATACTTGATACAATGCTTAACGGAAAAAGAACATCTTTCCTCATATAGAACATTTAGAAAATCAAGCTGTAATTCATTATAAATCAAATTAAACAATCTGATCATCCTGTCAGATCTGCATGCTTTTACCACTTACGGCAACCATCTGCAAAAATAGTCAACATGAGTCAGTTCGATGAACTGAGCATGATAAGCACTAACTTTTAAAACAATTGCAATCCGTCAATTGTTTTCATTAAACACCCTGTTTAAATGATATAAAATCATCAATCAAGTAAGCATGATTCAAACCAAACGTTAGGAATATATCATGTCTATAACGTGTAATAATAATTTTCGTTACAGAGTAGTCCTATATGCTTCTCAATTATTTCATCGAAAATATTAGGGATCAAGAAGAACAAAAGTATCCTAAGCAATTATTCATCGTAAATCCCAAGATGAACAAACATCAGACAATCATTATATTCAACTTAAAGGAGGAATATCATATCAATCCTGATACTGTCATTATGTAAAAACAATTACAGATGTTAGCTGGACAATTATTTCATCTTAATATTTACAACAGAAGAGAAATAAACAAATTGAACATGTTGCCCTCTGAACTAGCTCATGACTATACCTTCTGTCCAAAAGCAAGGCATTCACTTAATACACATGCAAGTAAATCAGTCGAGTCCATAAACAGCACACTGTTTTGTTAAAACTTACAATAAAGCAACTACAGTACAGTAGCCCCCATGCCGAAACAACATGTTCATTCTACCAGACAGACTCAGAATGACCTTTCGCAAGAAGCGACGGACAAGAAGATAAACACTGCCATTACCGGCTTAGGTACAGTCAACAACTCTAACATTCAATCAACAAAAGAATGGATAACAATGCGAAGAAGACGTAACCTGACATCAATCCCAATAACAACCTACAGCCCGTTCAAGCCCTTTTCTACTGTGTAAGGCTTTAGACCCAAGGTCGAATTCAAAGGATCTCCTTTGTTGTCGCAGTCGACAAGAGGCTCGAAAACATTAAGCCATGACATTTACTTATAACTAAGCAAAGAGATTTTTAAACGAAAACCACGCACCATGTACAGTCACATCAATCGGGAGTGAAATCAGAATGGAAACAAAACATGGGATAACGAAGTCACTTCTGAACGCAATCAGAACTGAAAGTATGGTGTTTACAACCTACTTTATAGAAGCCATAATTCATGACGCCAAGATATTAAAGAAAGCCAACAAAGCCAAGAACATTTCCTGTTCAAACTCCGGCTTATACATACAACAGTGACATGTTTACCATTCGAGGATTTAAAACAAAGTCCATAAACAGTATTCACAGTTTCAGCTTCCCGGAAGCCGACATACAAGATATCTTCCATACCCACGGAACCCAACAACAGTATTAAAAACTATCTATGCCAACGGGCTTCAAAAATAGCAAATCAAATACGATTTCATAACAAGAATTGAACTGAGCCTCATCGAACAATACGTAAACATACCCAGGGAGTTTGTACCAAAATTTATTACAGATAATTCATGACCTGTTTACAGAGGAAATTCCAATAAGATTTCCTCAACAGTGGACCATTTCAATCAGAGGATCCAAGAATAATCATATGTATATATATCAATACTATCAATGGGTTGAATCCCCATAACCTCCACGCAAGGGGAAAAACAACTCCAGCAAGGTCGTAAAAGAATTCTGTAACACAGAGAATTTCCTTTCACAATAACTATAAAATTTTATAACGAAACCCAACCAGAATCCTTTATCACCACTAGATAACAACCACGACAGAGCTTATAAAAGAAGAAAGGTCAATTAACTGAACAATCAAACAATGTCCATCAGTATCCCTTCCGACAGTTTCCACAACAAGAATCGACGACCAAAAATCGACAACATAACAATGGCCTATACCCATCACAGGAATAATTTATGGGCTCACGCCGAACAGGCCGAGCATTCATACATTTCATATATTTCGCATATTTAAGCCAGAGTGCAAACATAGAGAAATAAGGCCACAGTTCGAATTTAATAAACACCCATCAAGGGATAAACGAAAAATCGAACCAGTAAGAAGATACAGTACCAAAAATCACACAAGACCACCATAGAAAATCATCTATTACCATAAACCATTTGAACAGAGTTGTTCTAATGAAATCACTTGAAAGACAACAAGATTTTTAAAGGTTAGGGCCTAACATGCCTGGATTTTTGCTCAAATTTCCGAAGCAGACCACTGAAAGAGCTCGGACTTCCTTTTCCTTTTCCAAGTTAGAGCGACCAACAAAATTTTGCTATCCCCATGACATATATATTTTCCTTGCCAGAGAAAAGAGCTAGATAAGCTCATACTCGCCATGCAACACAAAGAAGACTGGTGCGAAGAACCAGTGAACAGGCAGAAGAAAAACCGAAATTCACGATAATCCAAACAAAACAACAACTTTCCACATTGCATGCCTTCTCGCGAATTTTGAGCTCGACTTCCAAGCTCATTGAATGCATTAACTCCTAATTTCCCGCTCAAACTCCACTGCCACCGACCGCCAAAGTTGGCGATAGACAAATAAAATCTCAAGTCCATTTCCAGTTTTGGCGATCTGCCACGTCGGCTAAGGTTAGCCGTTTCTAAAACCTCCACCAATACCTGTCCTTCATACTTATCCACTGTATTTAATGACATAGAAAATGCCGCCCATGGTTCGCACCCCTCCATAGGTCCCCTTACATTCTTGCTCAATAGATAGGTTAGTAACTTAGGTTAGAATTTAGGATAATAATTATTCTAACTTCAAAGAACATAGATACTAACTTAGGACATTAGCACTTAGCCTAGGTCTAGGTTAGATTAACACTAATCTAACCCCTAGGTTAGGTTTAGTTTTAGGTTACTAATCATTAATAATTCCAGTTAGGTCTACATTCCGTACGCTCAGAAAAAGACCTACATCATACATTCTTGAACAGGGTTAGCTCCTGTTCTGCCTTAGGCTACAGAATTATATGAAACCGAATTATTACCTGGTCCACGATCGAGACCTTCCAGATATACTTCGATATCGGGAACCAATTCATTTCACATGATCAACCTGAGTCATACTCCGGACTAGCTTATTCAATGCTTCTAGACCTTGCAACCTGTTCAAGGTCTATAATTTTAATTCATCACGAACAAACTTAAAGCAATACTTGGATCAATTCCACTGATCCAAGGTTAGGTATTATAGATGGATAACTCTATAATTCGTTCTGAGATCAGATTTAACTCAGATACAAAATGAAAGAAATAAAAGAGTCCAATCATATTCCGACTCAGTCAAGATCTGCAATCTGCAAGAAAATACAGTACATATCAAGCATGATTTCTTAATCGAGGAACCCATCCTTTTACCAGAAATCACATATCAACACTTGTATGCTCAGGAGGAAGTAACAACAGTTCAGGGTGTTACACTAACCATCTACCAACCTTAAAAACCTCATAACCATCCTATAATCAACCTCTACCCAGAAGCCCCTGAATCATTTCCCCTACC
Source organism: Taxus chinensis (assembly GCA_019776745.2). NCBI lineage: Eukaryota > Viridiplantae > Streptophyta > Pinopsida > Cupressales > Taxaceae > Taxus > Taxus chinensis. The sequence continues at coordinate 581,445,765 of CM034146.1, forward strand.
GATGTCATTTATCCCCTACCGATAGTGGTTTTATAACCGCGGTCAGTTATCCAGTGACCGACATCGGTCACTGTGACTTATACCAAAATCAACCTTTCACCTATTTATCTCCTAACAACCTCAGATCCAACCTGGTCTATCCCTATAACTTGATCTAAACATATCAATAACCAGTGACCAAACAAACAGAATGACATTTTATTATTGGTATTTTAGTCTCTATTACTTTTAGTAACGAAGGTACCTAAATCGTGATTTTGCAATAGCTTCTTTATTATCATTTGCAATAATTTATATTAAAAGGGAACTAACCACCTTCAAAAGGAAGTTTAATATTTCCTTGGCCCAAGGCAGTTCCCTTACTTATTGTCTAACTAAAATCTGGTGTCTTGCATTCTTATCTACAGGTAGTCCTTCCCAGACAAAAAGGAGTTCTTCACAATCGGTCTGATCTCTCTACGGTATGCGCACACCCTCCCAACACTACACAGGTATTCCTCCTAGCCCTAACCCCTTTATCTGTTTCTCAAGAGAATGAACAGATAGAAGTAACTCTATTCTGGAACTAAAAGTCTGTGTGAAACAAGGGTATTCAATTCTTCATCTTATTTCTGTTGCGCAGGAGAGTATGGTGTGGATGCAACTAGTTTTGTGCTCTACACTAGAATAGGAGCAATGGAAGGCTGGGGCGTAGGAGACATCTCTGGGAAGTAGGAGACATCTCTGGGAACAAGGGTGCATATGGTCTAAGAGCCAACTTTCCTTCCTGGATAAGGCTATCCTTCACCCTTATTGCAATGTTATATGCATCAGGTAAGGTTCTTCCTCCCATGGATTAAATCATGACTGAAATGTCACTACTAAAATCCCTTATATAATACAGGAAAGCATACTATGCTATAGGCCTTACCACTTGAGGAATTATGTTCTAAGTCTTCTAGAATCTGATATTGAAATCAATCATTTCCTCGTCAGGAACCCTCTTTGTTGTAGTCAGTTGCTCCACCAAAGATAGGTGATCTTACTTGTCCTCAAATTAGTTACATAGAGTTTTTCCAAGCTCATCCCAGGTAGCAATAGATGTAGGTATCAGGGCACGATACCATTGGAGTAGTTTACCTTTTAATGAGGCTACAAGGAGCCTGACTACTACATCATCATGCATGATTAGATAGACAGAGAACACATTTGCTATATATTGAATATGCTCAGCATGGGTGATTTGATTCTCTCCCGTGAAGTATGGAATGCTCTTGAGTGCGATTACTGTCATATTATGATGTGCATTGAGATTGAGAGGGCTTCCACTTGTGAAGTTGGAAAATTTCCTCGAAGGAGGAGGTGGTTGAAGTGCCATGGTAGGGCACACTTTTTTGTTTTGAGGAGGAGAAGTAGGGTGTGTGTGCTACACTAGATATGGGGATTTACATGCAATAGTTATAGTGCATGTGCTTCTTGGGGAAATATGGAGGTACTCGAAGGATCCTTTAGTTACAACACTCTTTCTGGTATGTACTCTACTCATAAAAGGTGTTATAGCTGCTAAAATGGTAGATATGAGTGTTAGGAGTCGCCAGATGTGTTGAAATGAACCTAGAAAGGCTGTAAATTTCTAAATCACACATCAAACCTAGAAATTGTGAAATTTAAGCTTTCAATGTTGGTCCCATCGGGTGTGCCAAAAACAATCAAACATGCACTCGTGTCTCAGATTTGGTAGAGCCAAGTTGTTTGAGTTAACAATGGGACTTTCTCCCAGTTGTGGGACCTTGCACGCTTGAGACAGACCTTCGGAGAAGGCCGGTTCCTCTACATATTTCTATTTCTACTGCTACTCCTAATGCTAAAAGTGTAACCTAAGTTTGCAATGCCAAGGGACCAGGGATAAAAGGATAACAGAAAGGAAAAATAAACTTAAAAGAGGTGCGATAACACAAAAAAAGTGGGATGAACACTATCTGTTTTTAGTGAGAATGTAGGTGAAATCATGAAGAGAGGCTAGGCATATGTAGCATAAACCAGAATGCATTTACACCTGTTTCACCATTTTATTTACCTTTTCGAAGTGACGAAACAGATAAGGGTAAGGGCCAAGGAGGAATACATGTTAAATTTTGGTTGGTTAATGGTTGTTGCATACGTTCTGACTTCTTGATCCATAGCTAAATGTGAGAGATTCCTTTTGGCTAGGAGGAACTACATGTAATAGAAAATAAGACGACAAGAGGATAGTTAAATGATATATGGTAGTGGAGTGCTTAGCATGTGCTAGTTACGAGAAGTGTGATACTTTCTGAGATGGTTGTCAATCCACTACTTAAAATAAATTAGTGCGAGAAATAAAGTAAATTCCTAATATATTTGATATGATTTAGGCATTTCATTCCAGCACAATAAGTAACTCTTAATCACAATAGGCTATGTTATAGTCAGATCTGAAAGAGTGGGGTAGTTAGTCAAGGGTGTTGGGACTGGATTAGGGTCTGATCCTAGGATTATTTAGGTCAACTGGTGAGGGTGATTGTTGGGTCTATTCTTAGTCAAGGTATAAAACACAGAGACCGAAAGTCGGTCAAGTATGACCAATGTCAATTTATGTAGTAATCCAAAGATGGTTATGGGTAACCAGCATCGATATGGTTGAGATAAAAGAAACTCGAAATAGCTTAAATAGGTAGGGCCTGATCTCAGGTCAAATAAGGTTGGGAGAGTGAATAAGAAGGTCTTTGGAGATCTCAGGTATACTCGTCAAAAATGGATATTAGGTCAGAATGGTGGTTTAGTGGTGTGGGTAAGAGAAATGGTGGGATTGCATAAGCTATCAAACTATAGAGGAATGAATATGCAAAGTATAAAATAATGACAGGGATGACAAAATTTAACCATGTTGAAATGGAAAATGTTGGTAGAGATATACTTAATATGATGTAGAACTTAGATGGCTGAATGGAGATGGTTATTGATCAGAAGGAATATTTTTGGATATTGTATTAGTGGTTCTTAGAATGATTCTGTGGGTGCAATGCCTCTAATATCTATCCTAGTGATGGCTCTGGATGTCTGGATATGTAAAAAGATGTTGGTTTTGCTTGCATGCAGCTCTGCTCTCCTTATGCCTTCTCTCAGAATGTTCTAACCCAAAAATAAGGTTGTTTGGGTGAATAAATGGTAATCGACAACGGTTTCCGGGTTAACCTGCGTTGGTTTAGGGTTGACCGGTGTCGATTAAGGTAGGATTCTTTAGGTTTATTAAAATTGGCAGATCTTGCCTAATTTCTTGGGCTCAAGTTCGTTCCTAGATCTCATGGATTTGGAATAGTAACGTTGCGTTTTTATGAGCGGGAATATGGTTAGAGATATTGTTAGGGATTGATTTTAAGGTTAGAAAAAATCTTAGCTCATTAAGGCAAGTAAGACTTAGTTATTGTTGGTTATGGAAACATGTCAAGAATAGGTCTAGGGTGAGGTGGCTGGATGAAGTGTCTATGTGAGGTGGTGGGGTGGAAATTAAGGTAATTAGATATTAAATATTATGAGGATACATATTAATTTAATTAAAGTAATTAAATTAATGGTGATGTGGGGTGGAGGGGGCCATGGTTAGATGAGTATGCTTGAGCTGGTCATTTGACAAAGGACCAAGGGAAGTGTGACCCAATTTTTGTGTCTACATTTTGCCCTCTTTTTGTTGCATAGCTTGTATTGGTAAGTAACTGCTGACAAAAATAAGATGTGGTTGCCCCATGTGTGGGTGAAGGTGATCCACCTCAAACTAGGAACATGATGAGGTAGAAGACATAATCGGTGAGTGGTTTGATAAAACATGGATGGGACTGAAGAGGAAGGGTAGATAATGCGGGTAATTGGGTAGAGGGTCTAATTGGGTAAATCTAAGGTAATGGGCTAGGGTTAAAGGTAGTGATCAATCAAATGTACATGCACATGTATAAACTACGTCACATGGTACCATATTTAAGAGCATGCAAACTCTACATCCTCTAAGGTTGATAGGTTTATCTAAACAAGGTTAGAGGTTATTCTAGTATCTAAAGTATAGGATATGGTGCGGAAGAATATTACAGGTCAAGTGTAGGAACATTTACATATGTTTTGGTATACCAAAGGTTGGTTCAGGAAAAACGGCACAGTCAATAGGTAAGGTAAGGTCATTAGGTTAAATAACACAACTAACAATTTTCGCAAGGTATAGCAAGCACATGAGGTCATATGTCAGCAACAATATTCCAGGTCTAAGTAGCTAGGTCATGACATGGGTAGGGTCCATGATACAAGTACAATAGCAAGTCCCTGAAAATGCAATTAAGGATAGGTATAGGTAAGGTAGGCTAGAGAGGTAGGTTGTGATAAGGGTGGGTAAGGCCAAACGGTGGTTGGGTTGGTTAAATTGGGTCAGAAATGGGGAAAGGGTAGTTGAGCAGGAGCATGACAGGTAACCGATGTCGGTCATACGGAACCGTTGATGGTCTAGGTAAACTGACCATGGTTTTTTTGGGCACATGACTGATGTCGGTCTAGGTATAACCCACTATGGTGTTCTAGGGCATAGGAATGATGTCGGTTTAGGTATAACCGATGTCGGTCAGGTCGACGTGGGTATATAAAAAAAATCTCATATAATATGGGTTCATTTGTATGTTTTGGCTTTTGTGAAAATGACAGAGCATTGAACGAGTTGTGCTTTGTTGGGAGGAAAGGACAAGGGATGATATCCTGCTGAGGTGGAGAGATCCGGTTGGTTAGAGGAGCCAAGTAGATGGGTCCACGAGCACAGGGGGATCGATTGTGATTGGGTGAAGGTTAGGAGGATTGGATTTGGTGATTGGACATGGCAGAGGCGGGAGAGGGATCAGGTGGACCACTGATAGCAATGGCCTGACGTGCCACCACAGAGATGGCAGTGTAATGAGGTAAGAGTCAATCCCTTGCCTTGTTTTGTGAGGTAGATTGGGTATATAGGTCAGGTAAGGAAAACATGGGTTTTCAGGGGGAAAAGGGGATTTTGAATTTGGGAAGGAAAATTGGGTAAAATAGGAATGGGGAGAGGTGTGGTTAGGTGAACAAGGGGTGGGGAGGAGTTGAGGGTAGATTTAGGTAGGAATGGGTGGGTAGAAAGGTAGAAGAAGGGATTTATTAGGAAGAAAGGGGTTTGGGTGTCACTGGATTTTGGTGGGACAGTGACCGACATCAGTCAATGGGTGGCCGACATCAGTGGTGTTGAGCCGGTATTGGTCACTGATAAGGTGACCGATGCCAGTTTGGGAGAGACCATGGTCAGTTAGGGGTAACCGGTACCGGTCATCATGTGGAGAAAAAAGGTCCAAAAGAGCCCTAGGGTGGGTGGGTGAGATAGATAGTGGGAAAAGAAGATGTTGTTGATGAAAAACATAGCATGGGTAAGAGGTTGAAATAGGTATGGTTTGAGTCGATAGTGGGTGAGGGTTGGGGTGAGTAGATAGAATATGTGATAAGAAGGTAAGTTGCAAGGGGAAAAAGAGGGAGGGTAATAGGTATAGGTGAGGTGTTAAGAATGATTATAGGTATGATTAAGGTGTATTAATGTGATGTTTTGTTGGATGCATCTGAGAGATGAGTTGCAGATGTGAGATAGGGTGTCACCCCTGCTCATGATGGTTCGAGGAGGTACGATAGTTAAGGATTGGTGGTATGTTGTAGAGGTTGGCCTAATTGGGGGTCAGACTACCAGTGTGTAGTCTGGAAGCCTGAGTTTGATGGTCACACTCATTGACAGATGGGATTCAGTGACCAACACATTCCATCTACCGACGGGTGAGATCAGGGTCACCTTGGAGGATGTGTATACATTCTGATTCTAATAGTGGGTTATCTAATAGTTGGGGACATAGGTATATTTGATCTCCTCAGAGGCATCTGAGGAGTTGATGCTGACAATATTTGGCAAGGGGTTGGTGGAGTTGAGGTTCCACAGTGCTAGCCTGAGTTACAGAGAGATGTTTAGGCCCATCCAGAGGAGACTAGGCTTGTTGTGTTGTTGATGGAGGCATCTCTATTGTTTTGCACTACCAGATGCAGAGGGTGGGAGATTCCCACGATCATTGATGGGGGTCATGCATGATATGGTGATAGAATAGACCCATTTTGCATGGTGCACCAACATTCCTGGTGTAACTATATATGGAGTTATGGGCGTATGGGCAGCTACAGAGGTTTATCCTGTGTTGTACTTTCCTACTTCATTGTTGGGAATATGAGCACATTATGTGTGTGCGCCCAGTTGGTATGCCCCAAGATGATGCATTCGAGCCAGGTTTGGTTCGATGGGTGGGTTACAGGAGATGGGTGCCTATTATTGGAGAGTGTCAAGTGACAGGGTGACTCATGATGTCACCTACTACAGGTGTTTATTGGAGGGTTTGTCCAGTGTGGACATCATTTAGAGACCGTATGTGGGTTTTCCCTCATATAGATAGATGGCCGCTGAGTTATATGGATTACAACTACTTAGATGGATAGAGGGGCATTGTGCAGGAGAGCATGAGATGATACCCATGGACAGGGTTAGATGGCAGTTTGGGCTACTTCAGGATATATTGCCACCTTTCCCATAGTACAGGAGGGATGACATGGAGAGGCCTCTACCTCTACCACATCTGATAGTTCTGACAGGGTAGGAGGAGTAGGTGAGAGACCGATGGATTGATGATGTCAGGTTACAGATAGATACAGACAGTGGTGGGCTGCACACTTATGAGTAGTATCACTGAGGCTGGGGCAGATAGATTTAGCCACCATCACAGTGTAGAGGGATGCCCTACAGGGGCAGGTGGTGACCCTGATTACATAGTTAGGTATGGTGCAGGGGTAGCTGACAGGTTTAGAGGCATATGTTGCTATGTTGTAGGCATAGGTGGCCACTCTATAGGCCCATGTCGCATAGGGACAGGTACCCACACAGGGTGGAGATGGAGATGGGGTACAGGTGGCCACCCTACAGGCATAAATTACAAGTTTGTAGGCCAGTTGGCCACTACACAGGCACAGGTTGTGGCCCTTTAGGCCCAGATATAGGTAAGAGCAGGACAGGGTCCCTCAAGATAGTCACAGGCATAGGGACAAGGTCCCTCTTTATAGGTATTAGTGGGATAGGGTCTTGAGAGATAGGTGTAGGGGCCGAGGCCGATGGCACCACCACAGACAGTACCGATAGGCTGGTTGAGAGATGCCTTAGGTGAGGTCCGGTATTATCAAGATACTTTGATGGTCACAGGGATAGATTTTCTATCCTATGGGGAGTATAGAGCACAGCAGGCCTCGAGTGAGAGGATGAGGTCACACACCCATAGTGTGGAGAGCACAGGGAGCCATCAAACCCCAGAGACAGGGTTAGGGTGAGGCCACCAGTTCACGGAGGCCAACCCCAGGTGAGGTACTAGCAGAGCTCTAGCCAGGGCTGATGATGGGTGGTGAGATGCTAGCTATGACGTCGTTGGGAGGCTAGTGGAGGAGGAGGAGACAAGTGAGACAAATATGGAGGATATCTAGCAGGGTGATGTCTGATAGCCATATATACCTCCTATTTTGTATATTTGTGTATTTTTTATATATATCGGTTTGTGTGCCAAAGAGAGTGAGGGTACATGAGAGTTTTTTAAAATTTTGATGATGTACCGGCCTGCATGATGGTGAGATGTACATGACATTTTTTGATTTTTGATGATATGCCCTACAAATATGTTGAGGATGAGAGATTTTTTGAGATTTTTGATGATATACCGGCCTGCTATATGCTGAAGATGGTGAGTTTGTATCTGAGTGATTTGAGATGATTGTGATTATTATTGGGATATATGTTCACATGTATTTTTATACAGACTTTCTGATTTATAGATGATGGTGTTTATAGTATGAATGGTGTACATGTTTTAATTTTCATTGTTATATATATATATATATATATATATATATATAGGTGGAAATCAGGTGGATTAGGCATGCTAGAGTCAAGGTCGTGTAGGCATGGTGGAGTCAGGTCGGTTCAGGCATGATGGAGTCAGGTCATAGGCATGGATTGAGAGTTACTTAGGCATGGATGGAGTCTTAGGCATGATTGAGTTTAGGTTGTAGCTATTGTTGAGTTAGGTTGGTTTAGGCATGGTTGAGTTTCTAATTCATTAATTTGTGTAATTAATGATGATGTGGATCATGTTAAGATGCTTTGTAAGAAAATGTATGATAATGGTAAAGAAATGGTAGACAAGATGAAATGAATGTATGAGTGATGATGGTAAAGATGTTAAGTAATTGTTGTTTGTGTGGTTTAATTTCCAATGATTGATATAAAAGGAAACTAACTAGGGTAGAATGTGAATAGGAAAGGGGCAGAGGGAATTGGTTAGGGTAGAGAGTGGCCGAGCTAACCTCCAAGGGCCCCATGCCCTCGAAGTGCTACCTACATAGTCCCAGTGAAAAGGGACCTCAGGCTGATGTAGTTCTCCCATAAGCTAGGAAGATTATGATGAAATAGCGGAATGGGCTGATAGGTGTGAGGCATGGGTGATGTAGGTCATAGGCATGATTGAGTTTAGGTTGTAGGCATGGTTGAGTGATTTTTAAACACAGGTGTCGAGGGTCTAGTCCTGTATAGGATAATCAATAAGTAATGAGGAAGGTGAATGGTAAGAGATGGTAAAAAAGCTACTTAATTGATAAGAACCCTAATGAGTCTACCATACCCTAGATGGGCTTATGAATGTAAGACCCTACATGCCTTGCATAATGGACTATTTTAAGGGTGAAGAAAAGTCACATGATCACGAAATGTCACATTTGCGGCAAGTCCCTTGAGTAACGAGGAATTTAGGTGAAAAAGGCAAGGGGGTGAGAATGGGAGGTTTAGCATAACTTAGTGTATGATGATGTGTATTTCGGAACAAGAAACCCAGAATCCAAAATAGGCAAGTCCATGACAAAAATTTCATCTTTTTCCTTTTTTTTTTAATAGACTGATTGATGTGGGAAGTCTATATGGGATGGGTATATTATCTCCTTGAGGTCTTCATGAAGTTGATCGATGCGGGAAGCTTCTAAATAGTTATTATATTTTTGTAATGACTGTATATAGTTGTCCTTCAAGGGAGCAGTCTATTGATAGTGGTAGAATATAAAGAAGAGATGTCCCTTTTGAGGGAGTCATCTTTTACCTAGAAGTTTGACTCAAGGAGTTGTATCCCTTTTTATTTTTAGATGTTTAAGTCATGACAATACTATAGAGGATGATCAGGTTCTTGTTTTAGAAGACAAGATCATAGTACACAAAGATTAATTGTGAAAGAGGTGGTTTTGAGTGATGAATGACCATGGGATTCCATCTTGAAGAAGATGAAAAGTATCCATGAGAATCATGCTATGAGCAGAGCCGTGGTACTCATATTGAAGACAAGGCTAAAAGGTGACGGGTAATCACATGATTCTTGTTTAGTCATGGATCCTCAAAATGGGTAATTATGGAAGGTGAAAAACACTCAAGGGATGAGCGATCAATTGACAGAAAGTGATATAGGACTTGATATCAACAATAAAATGGTCAAAGATGCAAGGCATTAAGGGGCTCAGGTTCGGGTTTACCTTCGAGTGAAGACAAACGATAAGCACCTAATCCATAGGCATGGGTAACGATATAGGGTCCAAGCCAATTAGGAGCAAATTTTCCCCATTTACTTTTCTCCTCTTTGGTTACATGTTGATTTTCCTTCAGGATGAGGTCACTAACCTAAAAGGTTTGTTCATGAACACATTTTTCATAGGCACATGTTTGATACGTTTTTGGTAGATTTGGAGATGGTCAAGAGCATTGAGACGACGTTCATCTAATAATTCAAGTTACGCCAAATGATCCTGGAGAAAGTCATCATCGTTGAGCATATCTTGCAGTGAGATGTGAAGAGATGGAATCTAGACTTCGAGAGGTAAGACAACCTCAGTACCATAGACCAGAGAAAAGGGGGTGACAGTAGTTGAAGTGTGCATACTAGTGCGGTAAGCCCACAGGGTGAAAGGAATGTGTGTATGCCAATCCTTCCCAGTATCATTGACTACCTTCATAAGAATTTTGTTCAAGGTTTTATTGGTTGATTCGTCTTGACCATTGGTTTGCGGGTAATAGGGTGATGAGAAACTGAGTTGGATGCCAAAAGCATCACATATTTTTCATAGGGTTTTGTTTTTGAATTGTTTTCCATTATCCGTGATAATGTGGTGAGGGACACAAAAGTGACAGATGATGTGATGGTTTATGAATTCACATATTTTCTCAGCTTTGGTGGAAATGAGGGGAATGGTTTCTACCCATTTAGTGTAATATTCAGTAGCAAAGGTTATGATCCATTGGTGGCATTATGAAGAATGGGGGTTGATCTCACCAACAAGATCCAAACCCCATTGAGAAAAAGGCCAAAGGTCTCGTGTGACTTGTAAGGCATGACTAGGGGTGTGATGGAGATTAGCATGTTGGTGGCATTTCACATAGCGTTTGACATAATCACAACAGTCACGGTTCAGGGTTGGCCAATAATAGCCTAGGCAAAGAATGTGCTTTGGGACAGCCAAACTGCTAAAGTGACCTCTGCAAATGCCATCGTGGACTTCCTTAATGGTGTAAGGAATTTTAGAACTTGTAAGGCATCGCAAGAGAATGTTGTCGAAACCACATTTGTAAAGAAAACCACCCATGATGACATAACAGGAGACACTTTTAAGAAAGGCATGTTGTCCATTACGAGTGAGATCGGAGGGTAAAATGGAAAGGGAAAGATATTTTTTATATTTCTTATACCAAAGGTCACTTGGGTCAGAGACCAGTGGTTCCGATAGAGTAGACTTCACGAGGAAAATAAGAGGGTGATTGTAGTCTTTGTATGGTGACAAAATATTTTAGAGTTCAGCGGGCGAAGCAAGTAGGTATTGAGAAGCCAAGCAGGCCATGGTATCTACAAATTTATTGGTAGAACGTGGGGTGGTTTGAAGTGTGTAACAGTCGAAGGTGGTCAAAAGTATGTCCACGTGATGCTTATACTTTTGAATTATCTCATTATTACACTGGTATATACCATTGACTTGGTTTATGACCAACTGAGAATCACCGAAGATGTTGATTGATTTAACATCTAAGGCATAAGCATCCTAGAGACCCAATATGAGTGCTTTGTATTTAGCAATATTGTTTGTACAATCAAAATCGAGTTTGAAAGACAAAGGCATAGGTTCACCATCAAGTGGAATGAGGATAACACCAGCCCCACCCCCACGCTGACACTTGGAGCCATCGAAGAAGAGTGTCATTTGGTAAGCAGGTTTGTCCAGGGAAAGGGTAGCTATAGACTCGTCTGGAAAGTCAAAGTTAGAGGGTTGATTCCCAAAAATAGGTGCATCGGCCAATTGGTCAGTGATAGCCTGGCCCTTGATGGACTTTTGATGGATGAATTCGAGGTCGAGGTTAGCCAGAAGCATAAGCCAACATGTGGCACGTTGATTTTGATAAGGTTTGGCATACATATAGTGTAATGGGTCAGTATTAGTAATGACGAAGGTTTTGTGGTTGAGTAGGTAATGGTGGAGTTTGGTGACGACGAAAAACTAAGGCTAGGAAAAGTTTTTTTTCGTGGGTATATCTAGTTTCATAGTCAAGAAGGGTACAACTTATGTAATAAACTCCTTGCTCTCAGTGTTGGTCATCACGATGAGCGAGCATGGCACCTAGAGAATGGTCAGTGGCGGAAATATATAGGTAGAAGGGCTGGTCATCCTTAGGAGGAATGAGCATTGGTGGTTGAAGTAGGTATTTTTTCAAGGCTTTGAAGGCTTTATGTCATTCATCATCCCATTTGAATGAAACATATTTCTTGAGAAGATGATGGAATGGTTGACAGTGGTCAAAAAGCTGCAAGATAAAATGATGAATTGATTGCAACTTTCCTTGTAGGCTACAAAGTTGATGGAGATTAGTGGGTGGTGGCATTTCAAGAATAGCCTTGACTTTAGCAGGAGACTTCTATGCCACGCAAAGAAACGATGAAACCTAGGAGTTTTTTGGAAAGTACCACAAAGACACTTCTTTGGTTGAAGACTGAACACAATACTTGATGAGGTGGTCAAAGATGACTTTAAGAATGGGCAGGTGTTTGGTTCGATGCTTGGATTTAGCAAGCAGATCATCTACGTAATCCTCCAATATGTGATGCATGATGTCATGGAAGATGTAAGTCATGGCTCACTGATATGTAGCACCAACATTTTTTAGGCCAAATGGCATGACTCGATAGCAGAAATTCCCCCAAGGGGTGATGAAGGAAGTCTTGTGTTGATCCTCTGGGGCTAGTAATATTTTATTGTAGCCAGAGAAACCATCCATGAGTTATAACATTTCATGGCCAGTGGTGAGATCAACTAGTTGGTCAATGCCTGGTAGTGGGAAATCATCTTTGGGATAGGTGAGGTTGAGGTCATGGAAATCTGTGCAAATGCAGAGTCCCCCTGTTGCTTTCATGACAGGAATGATGTTAGAAATCCATTGGGGATAATCAATGGGTAGAATGAAGGAAACTGAGAGAAGGCGCTGAAGCTCTTCTTTGACCAGAAGAGCAATGTGAGGATGCATTTTCCGTAGCTTTTGTTTGATGGGTTTGGCATCAGAAATGGTTACGATATTGTGAACCATGATTTTTGGGTCAATACTGGGCATATCAGCATAAGACTAGGAAAATGCACGTTGCTATGGTCCTAGAGGAAAGAGGTGAAGGCTTCCTGTTCAGTAGACATCTAAGGATTGGCCAATCTTTAGAATGTGTGGGTCATCCTGAGTATTAATGTTGATTTCGATGGTCGATTCATTCAACATGGTTTGGATCTCAGAGGGTAACGACTGATGAATATAAGAGTCTTTTGCACCAAGGTAGGTGAGGATAGACTCATCTTCCTGACATTGAACGATGTTAATTGAAGGTGTATCTTCATCGATCATGTCAGGATACAGGAATGGGAGAGAAGAGGGAGCCTCGCCATCATGTTGATAGGTCAGCGGTCCCAGGGAAATGGTGTTTACGAAAAAAAAGTTAGGAGGTATAGATTCAGGATCTATGGACTCCATGGGTGAAGATGGTAATGTGGGTGAATGAGAGGGGGAAGATTTCTCTTCCTGGATAAGGTCGATACGAACCTTCTTAGAGGATGGAGCATCAAAACCAATGCCACTATGGTCATTTTGTTTACGAGAGGTACAAGGAGATGACAGTGTGGTGGCCTTGTTCATAAAAATTGAAGCCAAATCCCTTCCACGCACACCGATGGAGGAAAGTGTGAGCGAAATAGTGGTTAGTGAGGGAGTGTAGGTCGGATGAAAATGGTTGGGTTTGGGATGGAGGTTCAGGTTTATAGGTGGCCATATCAAGCCCCCCATATGTTAGGTTGGTGCGAAGGTGGGGAGGGCCATAAGGGAAAATGTCACCAATGCGGATGTCATAACTGGGGTGTTGACATAGATTCCCATACTCTTGTGGGGTGAGGAAGGTATCAATATTGTATAGGTGGTATTCCCCAGAGTGAGGCATTGAAAAAAACCTTCTAAGGGATCAGTAGTTGGTATGTGGGTAGCGGGTATGGATGGTTCACTAGATGAAGGGGTGTCAGCGGTAGAGGCTACACCTATAGTGGGGATAGCAAGGTTAGATGCAGCAAAAGTAGTGGCAATTTTGGTGGATGGGCTCATGGGTGAAGGTGAAGTGGTTGTGGTGGTGGATGCCTTGACAAGTACAAGCACATCATTGGGTCGATATAGCATGTTACAGGTCTTGAAAGGTGAGGGGTTGGTAGGGATGGTGTAATTATGTCCCTCAGTTCAAATTTGAGGCATTGATGTAACGTCGAAGGGACACAACCCATAACACGGATCCAAGGTCGGCCAAGCAGAAAGTTATACTAGAACTCCCCTTCTAGGACATAGAAAAGTTCTGGGATGGTGCGGGGACCTACGTGGACATGGAGAACAATGGTACCTAGGGTAGAGGTCATGGTGTCATTGAAGGAACGGAGCATAATAGGGTTACCATGCATGCAATTGGTAGGTATTTGCATTTGTTCGTACACATGGGAGGAGATGATGTTAATGATAGCACCACCATCAATCATAATGTGTCGTATGCATATATTATCGATGAAGACGGAGATGAAAAGAGTGGGGTCAGGGTCATCAGACTTGAAGGGAGTGATCTCTTCATCTGAAAAGCTGAGGGCGGCCACGTGGTGAGTGGGTGGAGGTGTAGAGGAAGGTGAAGACCTAGTGAGAGAGGCTACGTGGTGAGGGGTAATGATGGAGGCCTTAGGTGTGGGGTCATTTGGTAAGACTTCGATAGATTGAAGGACCTCCATGAGGGCTTGACGATGTGACTCTGAGGTTTGGATGAGGTCATATAAAGACATTTTGAGGGGGGATTGGTGTAGTTGTTTTAGCATTGTGTGATGTGTGACCCCGGCAGAAATGGGATATGCAGGACCTCGAATGATGACTTTGGGTGTGGGTGCGGATGGTATATTCGGTATAGGGTTGGTTGATGGGCCACTTGCTTTCTCCTTTCCCTTGTCTTTCTGAGCATGGGTGGCAATGTTGATCATGTTAATCTAAGGAGAGGTGGGTGAAGAGGGTGTGTCATGGAAGGTATAGCATGGCATGAGGGACAAAACCCTAGTGGGGGATACAATCCTTGTGAAATGATTAGGCGCATTGGCATTTTGGTGGTGGTTTGGCCAATTCTCTTATATGAACCATGTTAATTTCAAATCTTGGGGATGGATCAAAGAGTTGTGGGGGTGGAGATCTTGGTCACTGAGTAGGTGATGGGAGAAGATCTGTGGAAATTGGTGAAGGTGAAATGGGGTCCTCATCAATAAGATCATCATCGTCAAATTTTTCTTCAAGAGGACACAATTGGACAAGAGTGGTTTTTAAAGCCTTACAGTTCTCTACATCTTGTCCATTGACACATGATGGTAGGTGCAAATTTTGGTTTCGTCAAACCCTTTTGGTTTGGGTTTGAGTGGGTTGTAAGGTCTAAGAGGTGGTAATGTGATGACAAAAGTTTTGAGGAGATTGGTTATGATTTTGGCATAGGACCCTACTAATGGATCACAATGGGAGGTGAATGTGGGTTTGGGTACAAGTGTGGACTGAGTGTGGAGGAAGAGGATTTACAAGAGGGGGAGTAGGTTGGGCTATGAGTTTGGTGTGTGGTGTGGTCTTAGGTGTTGTTCGTATCTGCTTGGGTAGGGGAAAGGTAGAAGAACTAGAGATGGAAGGTTTGGTTGGTTTAACTACCTTATTGGAGGGTAGCGGATTTTTAGCTTTAGGTTGCATCTTTTTGGGTAAAGGTGATATGGGCGTACGAGATGTGGAGGGAAAAGAATGGTGGCCAAAGGGATGGGTTACCCATGGGGGTAATCGAGGTGTTCTGTGGAGGTAGGTGGTGTAGGTTGGGCATGAGGCGTGAGTGAAAGAGAAGAAAATGTCATGGGTAGTGAAGCAGTTATGGATGGTAGTGGTGGTATAGGTGGTAAGAAGGTTACAAGTGAGGGTGGGAGTTGTGTGGATAGCTTGGGTATATTAGAGACCTGTGATGAGGAAACGGGCTGTTGGGTTCTTGGTTTGCCGATGGACTGGGGTTTCTTGGCTAGGGTCAAGGGGTGAGGTCCTAGGATGGACAAAAGGGGTGAAGGTGATAAGGGCATGGTAGGTGAGGTTGGGGTATGAGATTTAGGATATTGGATATTCATTTTAGGGGCTGGTTTAAGTTTGGTGTTAGTTTTGGAAGATGTAGCTAAATCTAATTTGATGGGTGGGTGAGTAAGGCTAGCTATTGGTATGACGCCTAAGGTAGTGATAGGTTTAGGAGAGGGTGGCGATATAGGAAAGGGTAGGTGTTTGGGTGTAGGTGTATGTTGGGTTATGGGAAGAGGTGTGAGTTGGGCCAGGGGTGGTGTCATGGAAGGCATTTGCAATAGTTGTTATTGTGTTTGGTTTGGTTACCTGAAACACTTTTGGATAGATAGTGGAGGTGTCAACAGGGGACAACTGCATTTGTGTTGAAATAGGAAGTAGAAGGCTATCCCCAAAGTAAGGCTCTATCGACATAGTCCATGCGATCAACCAAGCATGAGAATGGTACTGATGTAGGTAGGGTTGACGTGGATTGAGTGGAAATCCCCGTAAAATGTGTTTGAGATATAGGGAAATGGTTAGCCTCGGACTTTGTGGGTAAGAGAGCCAAAAGTAGATCAACAAGATCTTGAAGGTCTGATGGTGAATGGTCATCTACAGGCAGTGGTACTTCTATAGTATCCTCCATGGGTAGAGGAGAGGATGGGATAGCTGAAGTGGACTCTCCTTGTGTTGGTGTAGGTGGTGGACCTGCATCTTCTATGAGTAGGAGAGGTTCCACTAACAACTGCTCAAAATTTTGAGGGGTCAAAGGTGGCGTGTTAATTATAGGCTCTTCCACGGGTGAAGAAGAAAATGAAGGGGGTGTCTCTGTGGGTGGGGGAGTAGATGAAATTGGTTCTTGTGCAGGTAGGGGAGCTTAGGATAAGATCTCATCTATGGAAGGAACATGAGGTAGTTGGGAAGCAACTGGTATGTCATTGAAAATAGTGTGGACCTCACAAACATTGCTATCATTGTTTGAAGTATCACCAGCTTGGTTGGAAGATGGGGCATGATTAGGGAATGGCTTCTTGAAGATGTGTAGGTTTTGGTTAGCGGGTGCATTTGGGCTATCCAAGACTAGATCTCCATTGTCTAACATTTCTTGGACAATATTCTTGAAATTGATGCAGTTATTGTTGCTATGACATTTGACACAATTATAGTTACACGATGATAGTTGCAAAAGTCATGTTCCTTATACCATGAGGGCATGGGTCACTCAGGGTCAAAACCAGTATGTGGTTTTATAGGTGGGAGGGTAATGGCACCAGCCTTCACAAACTTTTCCAACATAGAAGACTAAGACTCTTATATGGAAGTGTACTTTCACTGTTCCCATCTGAACTGGAAAGCTTGGACAAGAGAGAGATTAGAAGGGGGTTTGGCTGGGTTTGATTGATGAGGGGGACTAGCCTTGAGAACTACAACATTGGAAGACCCTTTGGGTTTTGAATAGTTTTTTTGGGGTTTCAAAGATGAAGAAGCATCATTTGATTTGAACACGTGATGTTCTTGTTACGAAGTTGAATCTTCTTTTCTTCAATAGCACGAATTTCTAATTTCCTGTGCCATGGTGAATGCCTTGTCAAAAGTATGTAAAATGTTTGCACCTGTAGGGTTGGTGAGATGTGTCTAGCAGCAAGCCCAAGTAAAAAAATCTATGAGTTTAGTTTGAGGTAGTTGAAATGTGAGTTGATTGATTAGGCTGCTGCCAATGAGTGACAAAGTCAACGATAGACTCATCATCATACTGACGAGTGGAATAAAGATCAGTCATTGTAAATTTCTTGACAATGTTGATAGAGAAGTGATCTAATAAGGCTTGGGCCACTTGATTAAACAAGTAGATGGAATGTCTTGGTAGCCCACTGTACCAGTCTAATGCAGGTCCTGTCAGGGACATTGGAAAAGTCCTCAAAAGTAAAGCATCATCATGGGAAATTAGGTAACACCCATGTTTAAAGGACCACAAATGTTGTTGTGGATCCTCTTTCCTATTGAATTAGTTGAACTTTGGCATTTCCCAATGTATGATTCATGGTCAAATAGGAATGGACGGGTGAATAGGCTCATTACAAATTTCATCATAGGTGAGGGAATTGTGCGAGCCAAAAATTGATGCTTCTAGTGTCTGCATCTTTTCCATCATCAACTTGATGAGGTCATTGGTAAGTTATGATGGAGGGACACCTCCTATGGCATAAGGGGGTAGATATTGAACCTGATAGGGAGGTTGAGAGTAAGGAACCAATATAAAAGGCACATATCCAGAATGGGTGACAACTAAGATAAGGGGGTTGTTGATAGTAGGTGTATATAGGTGGGATGGTCGTCGTGACTCTGGTAGCGATTGGGGGCATTGTTTATAGGATAGAGAGGATGAGATTATAGAATGGAGTAGGGGTCACCGACACCACAGGTGGTTGTGTTGCAATGGGTATTTGTGAGACAATGGGTGCAAACTGTGCTATAGTTTTAGTGGTCGATGAGGGGACAACAGATATGAAAGGTGCGAGTGAAACTACAGATGCAATGGTCATGGCAGGTATGGGGCCTAGCTATGCAAAACTACCGAGGGTGAAGTAGGTGAGGGAAATGCCACATTATTAGGGGCTGATGCAACAACAGGAATAAGGATAGGAGAGATGGATACATGCATGTCATATATCAAATGACCTGAGGAGTCTCGAGTGGAAGAATGGGAAAGGTAGAACTGTAAGGCCACGTGGATTTTGATCAAGGATTCGTGCAAACTCTTCATCACCTACAACAATGGTGGTAGGTAAGGTTAGATCCATGGGTGTCAGGATAGAAGGCGGTGAGGGACTAGGTGGGAGTGGTTGACGACTAGCGTGGAATATGAGGGTTAGTCTGGCTACGAGTCAGCACCATGTGAACAAGTGCTGACCTGGTAAAACTGTATTCTGTAGATGACACAAAAAATAGTAGAAACAGAGAATAGTGGGGTCCGGGAGGTGAATCTAGTCAATTTCTAGATTTTGAAAATCAAACATAGGAAACCGACGATGGTCAGGTTGACCGGTGATGGTTGAGGGAAAACCGATGACGGTTAGGATGACTAGTGATGGTTGATGATGGTGAAGCTGACTATCAATTGAGAGAACAAGGATGATGTTTTCTAAAACTGATACCGGTCACTATGGAAGAAACTAGTCTCAAAGAATGAAACAGGAATGTTGGATGTGTACTGAGAAAACTGGGTATGATAGTAGGTATCAACAAGGGAGAAATATGATGATGCCCTGAGGGCCAGAGAAACAGAAATAGTGATGAAGGCTATTCTAGGTAAAGTAACTAGAAAGCCAGAAGCTAACACCAGTTAGGGTTTAACTGATGACGGTCAGATGTGAACTGGTGACGGTCGCTGGACTGACGTCGGTGACTGTGAAATTAGAAAGAAATGAAGAAAATGGGCTTTGGTGAATTAAATTAAGTGAAGAATCAAACTCAGAAACCTAAGAATGAGGAGATGGGGCCCTGGCACACTTAGAAAAAGTTAGAATACTCCAACTACGATGGTGGAGTGTCCAAGGAAGAATAAAAATGGAGGATTCGTAGTCTCACACCTCAAAACACAAGTCAAGAAGAACGCTAAGAAAAAACACGATCCTAATAGTGATTTTCTTATGTTTGTTTAGCTTATGCTATTTAGGACTGACTGTGTGGATTTAGAACATAATTTTTTGGTTAGGAAGGAATCCTACAAAGAAGGATATCTAAAAGGAGAGGTTTCAGGTACATTACGGTGGGGGCAGGCCAACCTCTGAGATGATGAATCGACAGAGGCAATGAACTGGGGAGTACCTGCCAATTGGATTGTGTGATCACTGACATATGTTCCTAGGTAAGATGTTGTTTAAGAAAGATGTGTATATTTTGATTTTGTGCAAGTTGGGTAAGACACAGAGAGAGAGAGAGAGAAAAATGTGCTTTCTATGATTCTTTGTGTCAACCATCAGCTGGGCATGAATTCCAACATATAGGTTGCCCTCAATTTTGATGTGAGCTAATAATGCAACAAATTAGAGTGCAATGCAAGTGTTTTAAACCCAAATTAAAGTGTGATATTCAATGTAGAAAGTGATGAAAAAGAATAGGGATGATCTTTCACTAATGCAATGTAAAAGAAAGGAAGATATGTTCTTTTTGAAGCACCAAAAATAAGATTGTTTTTAGACAATAGAAAGAAGGAGAATGATTCCAAAGAATAAAATTAATGTGGAAGATTTTCGAAGGGAAACAAACACATAACTTTCACCTAGGAATGAATAAATGTAAAATAACCCTTGATGGGTCCCATCGAGAGTTCCAAAATGTTTCACCATTTTCTTTACATTTTCAAAGTGACGAAACAAATAAGGGTAAGGGCCAAGGAGGAATACCTATTAAATGCTAGTTAGTTGATGGTTGTTGCACGTGTTCTGACTTCTTGATCTAGTGCCAATCATGAGAGCTTCCTTTTGGCTAGGAGGAACTTCTTGTAATAGAAAACAAAAACACAACAAAATAGTTAAATGATATATGATATTGGACTGCCTAGCGTATGCTATTTCTGGGAAGTGTGATACTTCCTAGATGGTTGTCAATCCAATGTTTAAAACAAGTTATGCGAGAAATACACAAATTTCTATTGTAGTTGATATGATTTAGGTATCTCATTCAAGTACAATAAGCAAATCTTTATAGAACAAGCTAGGCTATGGTCAGATCATAAAGGTAGGTAGTTGTTAGGGTGTTGGAACTGGTCAGGGTCAGATTCTAAGTTGTTTAGGTCAACTGATGAGATGATTGATGGGTCTGTTCTTGGTCAAGGTGTAAAACACAGAGACTGATGTTGATTGAGTATGACCGATGCCGATTTAGGTGGAACCAACAACGATTATGGATAACTTGCGTCAGTATGGTTGAGGTGAAAGGAACTCAAATAGATCAACTGGAAGGGGCTAATCTAAGATCAAATGAGGTTGGGAGGGTGGATGAGTAGGTCTGTAGAGATCTCAAGTACACATAGAAATGGATATTAGTTCAGAATGACGATTTGGTGGTGTGGGTAAGGGAAATGGTGGGATTGCAAGATATTAAGCAATGGAGGAATGGACATGCAAAGTATAAACTAATGATAGGGATGACAAAAGTTAACTATGTTGAAATAGAAAATTCTGGTAGAGATGTCTTATTGTGATGTAGATTTAGATGGCTGAATGGAGGTGGCTATTGATCAGAAGAATGGTGTTGGATATCGTAGAAGTGGCTCCCAGAATGATTCTGTGAGTACAATGCTTCCAAAATATGTCTTGGTGATGGCTCTAGATGTCTAGATGCGTAAAAGGATGTTGGTTTCACTTGCATACAGCTCTGATCTCCTTTCCTTGCTCTCACAATGTGCCAACACAAAAACAAGGTTTTTTAGGTGAATAAATGGTAACCGACGATGATTCCATCTTAACCGGCGTCGGTTTAGGGTGATCGACGTCGGTTAATGCGGGATTCCCGAAGTTTACTAAAATGAGTAGATATTTCTAATTTCTTGGGCTTAGTTAGTTTATTCTCATGTATTAGAATGGTAAATTCCCTTCTAATGAGTGGGAATGCGGTTAGAGAGATTTTAGGGTTAGACCAAATCTTAGCTCATCAAGGCAAGTAAGACTTATTTTGGAAACATGCCAAGAATAGGTCTAGGGTGAGGTGGCTGGATGAGGTGTCTAGGTGAGCTGGTGGGGTAGAAATTAAGGTAATTAGATATTAAATATTATGAGGATACTGTTATCCAACTTCACCCCCCAGGGTTGAATTGATAACATACATCAGGATTCTCAAGTCCCAGGCTGAAAAAGAACGAGCTCTGAGAGAATGCGAGAAGTTGTAGAAAATAAGCCTGGACCAGAAAAAAATTGTGAAAATCAGCTAAGTCCTTGTCCAAGAAATATTTGGGACGTTCGGGACACCAAGGCGCGGTTCAGCCGAAACGCCTCCAGGCGGCCCGCAAAGCACTGGGACAAGTGGAACAAATGTATGCGGAGGGCACGAACTGGCCGGTTCGGCCGAAAAGGGAAATTGTAGCACAAGGAAAAGTGGGAAAAAGGGATGCGTGGGACGCGGATAGCCGAAGAATCTGAAAGCCAATCAGATCACGCCACGTGTCACCGGCAGAAAAGGGGCGAGTTTTTGAGCACTGATCCAAACCAATGAAATAGTGCCACGTGTCCAAGTTTAAGGGGCCCACAAGAAAAACCCACGAAAAGGTGGAGAGAGGGAATTGCTCAGCGGACCAGAGCCTGCCACATGTCGTCCAGATGGCAGAACACGGGAAAAGAAATTTAAAAATCTGTTTTCGCCTGTTTTGTGCCCTAAATCTTTAGACATTCATATCTTTCGATCCAAAGCTCGGATTTGCACGTTCTTTATATCAACGGAAAGCTGTTGAAATTATCTACATGATTATGGGGTCAATCTTGCACTTTGGTGTAGTTTGGAGGGAGAAAATTAAGAAAGCGTATCTGACACGTGTAATGCTTCAACAACCAACTTTAATACAGCAGACAACTCGCCGCTCCTGTTAGACAGCCTGCCGTTTTGCCAGGATTTGCCGCTTGGATCATAATGAGATGATTTAAATGCTACCAAGAAGTGGTTAGAGCAGATTCTGAATTTCCCCTCTCTCCTCTCTCATTTCTTGATATATATTGTAAAGAGGACCCCTTTTAAGACAATGGACATTTTTTGTTTTGCATCCTCCCTTCTTCCCTCGCTTGTAAGAGAGTTTGTGGAGCTTTCAAACCTCCCATATAGGTTGTAATGCCAGTCTTTTGCCTCTTGGCCACTGAAATATACTGTATTGACTTTCGAGCAATAATATATATGTTTGTGATTGATTCTCAACCCTCTCATGTATTCATTGTTGTCGTTTTGATCTCTTATTGCAGTTTGGTTACCTGTGCATGGTGTTTGTATTGATTTTATGTGGTCTGTGTTAAATTTGCAAAATAAATGTCTAATATTCCTCGGTGCATCACCTTTTTAGTTTAGGTTTTATTCTATGCATTTTCTTACCCTGTCTCCTTGGCAAGTTAGATTATGTTTTAGTAAACCCTCTGCATTTTTTGTATGCATCTGAATAGAGGAATAGGAACCAGCCTTCTCTGGAGAATCTTTTCTCATCTTCACAAGTCCCACACTTGGAGAAAGGATTCCATGTTGTGCAATCACACTGGATGCCTGAACATCAACCTAGAAGCCTGATCTACATCCAGGGGTGTTGTGAGTCTGCAACAACAGTTTTGGCATGCCCGGTGGGACACTAGAGGTCTAATTTTTATTGCAGCAAAGTTGATATGCATCTGCTGCAGTTTTCTTGCTTATAAGAGCTATTATTTGCATATCTAGCGACTCCAAGGGGAAGAATCAACTGGTTTCAGTAGTGCAGGCCTGAAAACTCATGAGAAGAATTACCACAAGGTCAAGAGTCAGAGAAGAAGAGGTGCTGTTTGAATACCTGTAGTTATCTCCAAGAAGAAGGCAAAGAGGAAGAAGGATTCAAAGGTCTCCATCTCCACCAAATAGAAATCTCTCAACTCCTCCACCTGACAGGCCTTTCTTTCAATATACAAGGGTTTTAAGACCAATCAGAATGGCTCAGAACAACCCCTACGTCAACTTCACAGGCAGCAGCCCACTTGCTCTCAATGCACAACATCCAGTTCCTATTGCAGCCTTGAAGAACATTCCCTACTTCACTGGAGAAAATTAGACTACTCCAGGTGATCATGTTAAAGATATTGCTAACCTTTGTGCAATCCATGAAATCGATGAAATGCAAGTGGCTGTCAAATTACTGGCATCTTCATTCAAGGGTAAAGCATTGCAATGGTTTAGGAGCCTTGGAGTTGGTTCTATTACAAAATGGAATCAGTTGTGCATTGCACTTCACGAGCAATTTGGAGAGAAGGGAGACAACTTGTCTCTTTTGGAGCAATTGACAACTATCAAGAGAGCCCCCAACGAGCAGCTGACTGACTTCAACTTCAGATTTCAAAGGTCTTGGGATAGGATTCCAGTGGCAGTCAGGCCAACAGTAGGAAGTGCTTTTGTATATTACCTTAAAGCTTTGAATTCTGATATTTCTATGTCAATTCAGTCCATGGGAGGCACAACAATACCTATGGCTTATAGCATTGCCATTAGAGCCGAAAACTATCTTATTCAAGTTGGTAAACTGGCTCCTAGGCCTCCTATGCCCTTGTATCCAAACTTAGAAAATCCAAGCACTAGTCAAGCACCCACTTTGGCTCCTGTTCCCACTCCTAGAAATCAGAGTTCGAATGAAGCTTCCACTTCATCTCCAAGTGCTTCAAATGAACTCCAAGAGGTCATGAAATAGTTGTAAAATTTAGGAAATGAGCTAGTTACTATTAAGAGGAAGCAAGCCCAAGGTTTCAGACCTTCTTATCAACCTCAAGCTCAGCCTAATAGGCAGCCATACCAACCACAAAGACCACCTAATCCAACTGCAAATATGAATCAAAATCAAAACCAAGTAAGGACTCCTGCCAATAGACCATTCCAGCCCTATAATCCAAATGCCATATCCACCTCTAAGGCATTAGTGCCAACACAGAACAACATTTCTCAGGAATATGATTGGTGCTTTCCATGCAACGAGCCTCACAACCAATCCATGTGCTTCAATGGTGCTCTCAATCAAGCACTAATGGTGACAACTACTGGTGTGGAGGGCAAGGGCAGTCAAGGAAATAGCCAACAACCAGAAACATTCCAACAGCAATCAGCCCCAAATGACACTACATTGGTGAACTGGTAAGCAGAAGATTTCTGTGGCATGAATCAGGTAGTTTCTCAAGGTGTTGCAGCCAACACAATGTCAAAAAGGAGGAATCTGGGTGAAGAACAGCCATTAGCCCCAGCCAATCCACAACCTTCCACGGCTCCACAAATGATTGGCAAGAAAAGTCCAGTTTCAAATACACAAGGGCAGCCAAGAACAGCCCCTAGGCCAACTCAAATGCCAGCTACTGCTACCCACGTGCAGGGAGTAAATGTGCAAACCAAAGGAAAACAGAGAGATTCTTCATCACCATTCAGTATCATTGATCAGATGAAGAAGACAAACGTTAACATATCAATGTGGGAATCCCTATCTATCCCAGGCCAAAGAGATCTGTTGCAAGCTGCCATGAAGGATTGGACAACTTCGAATCAACAGGTTCAGATGCAAGACAAAGTGCTTACAAATGTTGCCCAGCCTGAAGGAAGTCATGGAGGACAACAAGGTAAAATTTTGAAGCCCCCTCCTTTCTATGTTTCATTAATCATTGGGGATAAACTAGTACACAATTGCATGATTGATTCCGGGGCAAGTAGCTCCGTGATGCCCAAGAAAATAGCTGATCAGTTGGGTCTCGAATATGAAGTAATATCTAAAGGAGTAGTGCAATTGGATGGGACAGCAATAGCAATAGTTGGAGTGATTAAAAAATTGAGTCTTACCTTGCATGCATGTCCAAATGTTGTTGTCTTACAAGATGTATCAATCATAGACCTTCCACCACTCTTTGCCCTTTGCTTGTCAAGGGACTTCACAGCCAAGATTGGAGGGTATTTTTCTGCTGATTGGTCTCACATGCTGTTTAGAACAAGGTATGGAACTAAGGCCACAATCAGATCCGAACCCATTGCAAACTTCCATATTGAGCCTTACACCCCAAGTCAGATTAATGCCAATTGCTCAGCATTTGATCAAGAATATCACCCTAGTACTGATGAGGCTGACACCAAGGTTGGAAGTATCCCAGACCTAACTCTTGATGAATGGGCAAACAAGATACATGCTTCTGATCCCTATCAAGAAGTAGAAGAATCTGAGCTGGGAGTCTATTGTATACATGAAGAAAATCAACCTGTTCCTAGCATCACCAAGCCAAGCCATAATGATGACAACGAGGTATGGCAGCTGTTTTTTGACAGATCAAGGAGTAGGCAAGGTGCAGGAGGTGGAGCCATGCTTATTTCACCCCAAGGAATAAAGTACTATTCAGCTTTTAGATTTCAATTTGCATGCTCCAATAACACTGCTGAATATGAAGCCTTGGTGCAAGGGATGCATTGGGCAATCAAGAGAAAAATAAAGAATCTGCAAGTCTTTGGGGACAGTGAATTGATTGTAAATCAGGTCAAGGGATGGCATGCTGCCAAGAATGATCTACTCAAGTGCTACAAGAACAGGGTGTGGGACCTCATGGAATATTTTGAAGGTTTTGGCATTGAATCCATTCCCAGGAAAGAGAATCAAGCTGCTGACAGGATTGCAGCAGTAGGGGTAGCCTTTGACATTACAAAAAGCATTCAACAAGACAAGGTACAACCAAACATCCACGTGATTATGAGGCCTTCAGTGCCGGATAACAATTTCAGTTGGCAAGTGTTTGAGAATGACCAGAAAATCGTCAATTTCCTACAAGAAGAAGCTGAGTTCTCTGCCAGGAATCAAGACAAGTTGCATCAGCAGTATGGTGACCAAGTGGTGCAGTTGAGAACTAACAAATTACCAAAAGGCCTCATAACCTTGGAGTCAATCTTCAACCTGAATGATTAGTTCCGGAAGGAGAAGGCAAACATTCAAGTAAAGGGTGAGGATTCAAAGCCTATTTTAGTGGAAGAAGGAAAAACATTGCAGATTGGCAAAGTAAGGACCTCACAAGAGAAATCTGATTTTGTTTAGCTTTGCCAAGAATTTCCAAATGTCTTCGCTTGGAGCTATGAAGACTTGAGAGGATTCAATCCAAATTTGGCACAACATACCATAGAATTGGATCCAGATGCAAAAACCATCAGGCAGAAGCAGAGACCAGTCAACCCTCACATTGAGCCTCTGATGAATAAAGAGCTAAATAAGCTAATAGAGGCAAGCATTATATTCCTGATCAAGCACTCAAGCTAGGTTGCTAACTTGGTTCTGGTCAAGAAGAAGAGTGGAGAAATCAGGTTGTGTGTGGACTTCCGAGACCTCAAGAGGGCATCTCTCAAGGATCATTATCCACTCCCTTCCATGGAGCAAATATTGCAAATAGTATCCGGTTCAGAGAGATTCTCTCTCCTAGATGGCTACTCAGGGTATAATCAGGTGATGGTAAAAGAAGAGGACCAATTCAAGACAGCCTTCACAACTAAATGGGGCATGTATGCTTACAAGAAGATGCCATTTGGGCTATCCAACGCTGGTGTTCAAGGGCTTGATCAACAAGATAGTGCTGATATACCTTGATGACATCACTGTATACTCCAAGAATGCAGCAGACCATCTCTTTCACCTCAGGCAAGTGTTTCAGAGGTGTAGAAAGTTCGGAGTGTCTTTGAACCCCAAGAAGTGCATCTTTCTTGCACATGAAGGAAAGCTCCTTGGCCATATTGTCTCGAAAGAGGGACTGGAAATTGACCCAGAGAGAGTTGAAGCCATAAGAGCACTGCCATTGCCAAGTCACAAGAAGGCTCTTCAAAGCTTCTTGGGAAGGATCAATTTTGTCCGCAGGTTTATCCCAGATTTTGTAACCCTTGTCAAGCCCATCACCAAAATGTTAAAGAAAAGCATGGATTTTAAGTGGATAGCAGAAGGCAAGGAGAGTTTTGAGGCAATCAAAGAAGCTATCTCTCAAGCACCAACTCTCATTAACCTAGACTTCTCCAAGGATTTCATCCTCTATGCATTTGGAGGTGATGACACTATCTCTGCCATTCTGGTACAATAGAACAAAGATAATGATGAGCAGCGGATTGCCTTTTTCAGCCAGAGCCTAGATGATTACGAGGTGAGGTACTCTTTTATTGAAAAGCATGTACTTGTAGTAATCAGAAGCTTGAAGAAATTCAAGCATTTAGTCTCAAACAACAAGGTCCAGTTGCTGGTCTCACATGCTGGAGTTAAAGACTTCCTCCTCAAGAAGGATTTGAATGAGAAAAGGGTAGGTTGGATCACCCGTGTCATGGAGTATGACATTGATATCAAGATCACCAAGCTGGTAAGAGGGAAAGGACTGTGTGAGCAGCTGGTTTTGGGGAAGCAAAAGGAAGTATGCAACGAAGAAGAGGTTGTTTTGACAGTCCAGGACAATCATGAGCCAAGTGGCAATCAAGAAGAAGATGATGCTTCCCCCACTCCTTGTTGGACCCAAGATATTATGCACTTCCTAGGTATAGGCCAATGCCCCCTAGAGATGAACAAGACCCAAAGGAGACACTTCAGGTTGCAGGCTGTTCCGTATGCCATTGTTGATGGAGTTTTGTTCAAGAAAGATGTGAATGGAGTGCTGCTGAATTGCATTAGCACAGATCAGATTCAAAGGGTGTTGGAAGAGTTTCATGGTGGACCAATTGGTGGCCATTTTGCACCAAGAGTGACAGCTCTAAAAATCATGAAGGTTGGTTATTATTGGCCTAAAATCTTCAGTGATTGCTATGCATGGATCAAGAGGTGTAAGAATTGTGCATTCTTCACAGGAAAAGAGAAGTTTGCTGCCCTTCCATTGCATCCAATCTCAGTTGACCAGCCATTCATGCAATGGGGTTTGGAATTCATTGGAGTCATTAACCCCAATTCAAGCCAAGGGCATAAATGGATTTTGATAGCCACCGACTACTTCACCAAATGGACACAAGCAGTAGCACTCAAAGAGGTAAATGAGTCTAGCATCCTAGACTTTTATGAGGGAATAACAACTAGATTTGGTGTACCTACCACAATAATCTCTGATAATGCATTGGCATTCATTGGATCTAAGGTGACTGAGTGGGCGGTCAAGAACGGTATTTACCTGAGCACTTCATCAAACTATTACCCTCAGGGTAATGGCCAGGCTGAGTCTACAAACAAGAACTTGTTAAGGATCATTAGGAGAACTCTTGATGAGAATCAGAAGTCTTGGCACACCAAGCTGAAATCAGCCTTATGGGCTGATAGGATCACTCCCAAAAGATCCACAGGTAACTCTCCATTCAGGCTTGTCTATGGAAGAGAGGCAATCTTGCCCATGTCACTTGAGTTGCCAACATTGGAAATCATGAAGCAGATGGAGTTACTTGAATTTGAGCCCATGGAGGTGAGATATGCAGAGTTGATGGAGCTGCAAGAGATCAGAAATCAGGCATCCCAAGCAATGGAAAAGGATCAAGCTTTGATCAAGAAAACCTTCGATAGAAAGGCCAAGGATAGATCTTTTCAAGTTGGAGATCTAGTGTTGAAATGGGATGCGGACAGAGCAAAATCGGGAAGGCATTCAAAATTTGATGCTATTTAGAGTGGCCCATACATGGTCACAAAGTGCAAGAGCAGCAATGCTTTCCAATTGGCCTCATTGGATGGTGAAGAACTGTAGATTCCAGTCAATGGAATCTATCTCAAACATTGCTACTGAAAATAAAAGGTTCACCCTTGTAAATATTAGTCTATATTTCAATTCCTCTTAGTGCGTATGCACATTGTCTTGTTGTAGTTAGGTTTCAGTCTCCCTAAGTGCTTTGGCGCAAGTTTTGTCGCTCTTAGTTTGAGTTTTTACAGTTCAGCGTGCTCTCATGGAGGGAGTTGCAGTATCAGGCTCATTTCAGATCATTGTTTATGACTCCATGCCTAATGGATCACAAAAAGGCAACTGGTTTTTTCATCTAGCAGGCAGATGACCCCGCTGAGTCGCCAAATTGTTATCCAACTTCACCCCCCAGGGTTGAATTGATAACATACATCAAAATTCTCAAGTCCCAGGCTGAAAAAGAACGAGCTCTGAGAGAATGCGAGAAGTTGCAGAAAATAATCCTGGACCAGAAAAAAATTGTGAAAATTGGCTAAGTCCTTATCCTAGAAATATTTGGACGTTCGGGACACCAAGGCGCGGTTCAGCCAAAATGCCTCCAGGCGGCCCGCGAAGCACTGGGACAAGTGGAACAAATATATGCGAAGGGTGCGAACCGGCCGGTTCGGCCGAAAAGGGAAATTGCAGTACAAGGAAAAGTGGGACAAAGGGATGCGTGGGATGCGGATAACCGAAGGAGCCGAAAGCCAATCAGATCATGCCACGTGTCACCGATAGAAAAGGGGCGAGTTTTCGAGCACTGATCCAAACTAATGAAATAGTGCCACGTGTCCAAGTTTAAGGGGCCCACAAGAAAAACCCGTGAAAAGGTGGAGAGAGGGAATTTCTCAACGGACCAGAGCCTGCCACGTGTCGTCCAGATGGCAGAATGTGGGGAAAAGAAATTTAAAAATCCGTTTCTCACTTGTTTTGTGCCCTAAATCTTCAGACCTTCATATCTTTCGATCCAAAGCTCAGATTTACATGTTCTTTATATCAACGGAAAGATGTTGAAATTCTCTACATGATTCTGGGGTCAATCTTGCATTTTGGTGCAGTTTGGAGGGAGAAAATTAATAAAACGTCTCTGACGCGTGTAATGCTTCAGCAACCAACTTTAATACAGTAGACAGCTCGGCCGTTCCTGTTAGACAGCCTGCCATTTTGCCAGGATCTGCCGCTTGGATCATAATGAGATGATTTAAATGCTACCAAGAAGTGGTTGGAGCAAATTCTGAATTTCCCCTCTCTCCTCTCTTATTTCTTGATATATATTGTAAAGAGGATCCCTTTTAAGATAGCGGACATTTTTTGTTTTGCATCCTCCCTTCTTCCCTCGCTTACAAGAGAGTTTTGTGGAGCTTTCAAACCTCCCATATAGGTTGTAATGCCATTATTTTACCTCTTGGCCACTGAAATATACTGTATTGACTTTCGAGCAATAATATATATGTTTGTGATTGATTCTCAACCCTCTCATGTATTCATTGTTGTCATTTTGATCTCTTATTGCAGTTTGGTTACCTGTGCATGGTGTTTGTATTGCATTTATGTGGTTTGTGTTAAATTTGCAAAACAAATGTCTAATATTCCTCGGTGCATCACCTTTGTAGTTTAGGTTTTATTCTATGCATTTTCTTACCCTGTCTCCTTGGCAAGTTAGATTACGTTTTAGTAAACCCTCTGCATTTTTTGTATGCATCTGAACAGAGGAATAGGAACCAGCCTTCTCTGGAGAATATTTTCTCATCTTCACAAGTCCCACACTTGGAGAAAGGATTCCATGTTGTGAAATCACACTGGATGCCTGAACATCAACCTAGAAGCCTGATCTACATCTAGGGGTGCTGTGAGTCTGCAACAACAGATACACATTAATTAAATTTAATTAATTAAATTAAAGGTGATGTGGGGTGGAAGGGGCCATGGTTAGATGAGTATGATTGAGTTGGTTATTTGAAAAAGGACCAAGGGGAGTGTGACCCAATTTTGGTGTCTACAACACCATCGATTTCATGAAACAAAATAAAAAATTAGAGTTGCAACGAACCTAAAGTGACACAGTAAACACATAATGCAAGCTGAAGGAAAGACATATGAATATAGACACGTTAAGGTAAATAGTAGCCACAAAAAGATGCTTCTATTACTTCCAGGTATGCACATTCAGTTACAATGGCATCTGAAGGATGATATTCACATAGATGAACCAGATCTAGAGGTCTGCGACTCAAAATGTAGAGATATAGAGTCCTTAGAAAATGCTAGAAGAGATAAAATGTTCAACCCTTTACAATGAGCAATGCTCTTACATTTATAGATGAATCATGAGAGAAGAAGAAGAGGAGGGAAAACTCAAATGTGAAACAAAACCACTAACAAAAATCATTGAATGTATGCAAATCTTCTTGTAGATCTATATAATATGCTTCCCCATGTCTGTTTGGCATGGAGGAAAAAGGAAGAAGGTTGGAGCAATCAGATCTGCTCATTAATAGCACGAAAGATGTTTTTCAACTTATAACCTATCAAATCTCACTAAAATTTGAGTTTGAACAGTTTAGCATATAGCCCTATTTCCAAAAATTCCAAGCGCGCAAGGATTTTAGCACTGGAATAGAAGTTATGACTGTCAGAAGATCCGCAATGTAAACTGGGCATACAAGACATGTGTTGTGTGCTA
Source organism: Taxus chinensis (assembly GCA_019776745.2). Lineage (NCBI taxonomy): Eukaryota > Viridiplantae > Streptophyta > Pinopsida > Cupressales > Taxaceae > Taxus > Taxus chinensis. Next base: position 581,477,566 of record CM034146.1, read on the forward strand.
ATTGACTGAAAGGTCTTCTAATTGTACATTTGCTTTGTCGTTTCTACCACATGTCACCCAACAGTTCATTGCAAGTATTTGGCGCCCTATTGGCATGCTTTGATTAGTTACATGTAGCACACTCAAAGTCTGACACATGCCACGTGGCACAAAAGAGCATAAGAGGCGGCGCACAAAATAAAAATAGGGGGAATTTGTGTGTAAAGGAAATGCACATGGGAGGAAATAATAGAAATACCCAAGGAAGAAATGTATAGTTGTAGCGTAATTATTACAAATTAATTTGTTAGGCCGCTTGAGAGTGCTAGGAACTTAGCTGATTTTTAAGCAAGACCAAGGCACGCGCACAGGGTGCATGAACTGTAGGGAAGAAGGTGAATACGTATAGAGTGCACGTGAGGGAAAAGTGGAACAAAGAGGAAAAGGAAAATAAAAGGTGAAGGAAAGAAGGAGTGTGCAAGGGCACGTGAGGAATTTGTAACCAAGGGAATGTGCCAAAGGAGAAAAAGAGATGCGTGCAAGTTGAATTATAGATTCTTATAACTAGAATGGAATGTAAGTTGTCTAAATAACTAAGGACATTATTTGGATAATAGGAACCTTGTAGTTTTGGCTAGGGAGTATTACGAATATCATTCCTCTTTGTATAGTTTTTTTCCCTATGCACAATGGGTTTCTACAACATCGTTTCTCTGTCGTTAATCTAGAAATGGCTATAATTGTCTATTACTAGAGCTCACATAACTTTTACACCACTGTTAATGACTTGCAATAAACAAAAACCATAGATAATTACAACAAAATTTGTGAAATAATTATATAACAAAAGAATAAATGCATGTGCGGGTAAATGTATAATGATCATGGTGGTCAACCTTTGTTGAACCAATCTAGGCATTATACTAGATCCCCTTGAGTGAGAGAAATCCTCGATTAGTTCTCTTGGTATTAGTGTAAGTAGTGTATGCAATCTAATTCAATCCATTATGTGTACCCTTATGTCTCTTAACACAAATATTAGTTGTGTGACTATAGATCAAATAACGTACATAACCCAATAATATTGCAATGTGGTGTGATTTAGAATGTTAAGACTAATCCCATTTGTCCCTTAAGACATTTGATAATTCTTGTAATGATTTTATCTTGTTAAGATATGGCTATAAGACCTTTGCATGTTTAGAAATAGAGGAAGCTAGACTCTTGAAATTGTTATGAGTTCTAGAGGATGTGCAACTACTTTAGGAATATTTGGGAGATCTTGAGTGTTTTAGTGTTGAGATTTTATAATATAAGTGTTTGATATTGTCAAGGAAGTTATGAGTTGCATTTGACTTGCTTATATATACTTCCAAAGGTTATATGCTCATGTTATGGATGACTTGAGGAAGATGGAATGACACATATGAGATTTTCCAATTAAGAAAAAAATTGTTAAAAGAGAGGGTACAATACCAAACATATCATCCTAGACCATAGTACAACATGTCCATGTTTTGTATGATGCTATACAAGGATTTAATGATGATAGAGGAAAATAATGGAAATTTTCTTGGGGATAGAATGATGCTTAGGATAATTAATATTGCATAAATGAATGATAATTTTTTGTGTAGAAATTATCAAGTTATAAGAAAGAGAGAAAGATATGTCAATGTAGCTTAGAATGTGAGCATTTGTCTTAGCATAGGAATAAATCCAAACTTGTAATTTCCAAAGGATAAGTTACCAAATTTGATTGTCTATATTTTCTTATCATTTAAGTATGGAATTTGAAATTGTGTACATAAAGAAAATACATACATGAGTGTTCATACATAATTTGTCTTCACTCGATTTTTTTTCCTTTACATTGGTGTAGCCATGTTCCATGGTGAAACTTGTAACACATAGTGTAGTCAATGTCTATAAAATAAATTGAACTCTAATTCAAATGATGAAAACACATATTACTTAATAACTAAATTTTTGCATAGTAAAGTAAATATATACAAAGCATGGAAGGAATACACATACTTGATTTGCGAAGGGAGAATCTCTTGTTCTTTTTGTACTTTTGAATTCTAATGTTTATGGAAATGCCGAAGGATTGGGGGTTATCAACCCCTATTTTGTTGAAGAAGAATATATAGTGGGAGAGGAATCAAGTGTGAGTTATCGTTAGACATTTGTCCCAAATAAAGAGAGGGAAGAAGAACAACATACACAACTTTATAGCCACATCTATATCTTCCAACCCCATGGAACAACCATTACAAATGCATCTAGGCCCAATTTTGTAATCACACAAATTTGAAAAATAATAGATGGCCCATTCCCCCATCACATGTGTGCTATAATAATTGAGTTTTATTATGCAATGTTGAATGATTCAAAAGAGAAAAGGGCCATGCCCCATACCCTTATCTACACCTACGTTTAAGTAAAGTAATGGATAAGGAATACGCTGTTTTATGCCCCTATATTCTATTATAAATTGTGTCATTTATATCTAAACATATAGGAAAGGCCTATAAATGAATGCAATAATATGATAATAGTGAGTTTTTCTATGAATTTTCCCCCAAGGTAGAAACATCTAGTAAGGGCCATAACATACCTAGTTTTGTCCCTTAGTTTATGGTTGTGTACCAGTGTGAATTACATCCCATTTTCACATTTGTTCATATTTTTAGTATATATGCCATGTATAAATCTATATCTGAATAATGTAATCTATATGTAATAATTATGTGTATAATATACCCCAATGAACACCCTCTCTTTTGAGGTACATGTGATATAAAATTAAAGCACTCAAATAAAAATAAATGATGTGTACCCATGTTAGATAAATATGATAATATGCATCAAATCATATGGAAGGTTGTCATTGTGGCAACTATGGGGAAAACATTCTTGCAAGATGGTTATGCATGGTGGAGACTATGGTTCACAAGGAAAGAAACAATAGCAATAATAATCACTACATATAAAATAAAACAAGCATAGAGGAAAAATAATAGTAAATGAACCCAAAATAAGAAATATCAATTACAAGATTCATATCAAGGAATAGAGTTATAAACATGAGACCCCACAATGTCACATGATAATTACGATGAAAAAAATATATGTTGTATACAAAGAACTAAGTGCGCACATATAAGATAAAAATAATGCCACAAACATAGAACACCATAGTTTTACAAGACAATCAAGGTACACAAGCCACATATAAGTAGTTAGATAGTCAAGAAATTAAGTAAGAAAACAATCTAGCAATCAAGTATAACAAATAATAGTGAAAATACACATGGAAAAAGATAGGTTAGAATTGCAAAAGACATGTTTAAGTCCTATTAGCCAAAAATATAGTGTATGCATAATATAAGTAACTGAGAAAAGTAAAGAAATGAAAATAATTGAAATGAAGCAAAAGAACATGTATAGTGTTGGAGACACCCTTAAATCATTAGAGTCACTAAAAGGGACTAGGACAACACATGTCATCATGTATCAATTTGTATGCATCCTACATCAAACTCACAACACCTCGTGAATGCACATGTGTAAAGAGTATATAGAAATATATGTTATCTATCAAACCAATATGACAAACAAGATATGTATAGTAGAGAGATAATTAATCAAGTCATATGTAGGTCATTTTTTTGTAATATTTAAAATATTTGAATATTTTTGTAATTATGAAATTAGCTACATACATGGAGGGAGGCAGCATATGAGTTACCTAATGAGGGCCTCATTAGGAAGTGAGATAGAACCATAAGGTAAAGGAAGCTCAGGCCTCAAATGTGTCATAGTGCAAGAAGAATAATCTCGTAGAATTTGTATAGGAACCATAATATGCCGATAGAAGACCTAGGATGGAAAGACTCATGAGGAGTAATATGTGCACTAGAATACCTAATAGGAGGACTATGAGGGAAAGAGGCCACTAGAAAAATAATGTGAAATATAAGACCTAGTATGAGTCCCAGGAGGGAAATACACAGTAAAATAAACATGTGCAATAAAAGGCCTAACAAGGGGCCTAGGAGGGAGAGGCCCACTTGAAGAAGCATGTAAAATAGAAGAAATACAAGTAATAATTATATATTTTTACTAACTTAGGTATCGGGGTCTATTATGGGATACACATGACCATAAAAAAAATTTGATTGTAAATGAATTTGATACACTGATGTAAGATACATGGTATTATATGAAAATTATTTAGCCAAGGGCAACCTAGACACATGTCACATGAACCAAGAGGAGTAGTAATTGAAAAATAAATATCCATAGTAGAAAAAACTAAATGTAACAGGTATAACGACATGTATAAGTTTGGTCTCAGTATCAAATGTCTCCTTTTTTAGTACATAGTAATCTGAAAGTTCACATACTATGTTTAGCACAACTATCAATTAAAATTTTATGTATAATATGTTTACCAAGAAAATCATGAATGTATAATATATCTAAAACAAGATCATGAGCCATACCAATGTCTTTAAAAGTAATAACCAATTGAGAAGTTTACATAATAGTATCGATACTAATAATATCACATAGTATATGATAATAAGGAGTAGAAGGTATAACATGATGAGCGTGGTGCACTTCTAAATTGGATTTGGTAGTTTTTTAATTATAAAGTGGGTCATTAAAGATTTTGAGTTTTGAATTATCATTGGTAGGCTTAGGTGATTCAATGGACATGTCCCATTCAATAACATTACCATCAATACGATATCATATCACATGGAAAAGCTTAAAACATCAATTAGTAAAATGGACAACACATATATAATAATAAAAATAGGCATTAACGTCAAAAAAATTACCATGAGGTTTGTGTGTTTCAACCTCGAGAGTCGGAGGAAGAGATATAAGTTTTCACTCAAGTAATTGTTTAAGCACTAGGTGAGGTGTGCAATGAAAACATGTGAATTATTGTCAAGGAGATTATAACTGAAGTATTTTTGGTTAGGATAACATATTAACAATAGTTTTAACATCATCCTTGTTGTCATTACATTTACCTTTAAATGTAGCTTTTCCTTAAATTTTAGGATTATATGTGTTAGGATCATTGATAACATATTTGTGAAAGAAATAGGAGTGGAAGGGAAATAAAACTAGTAATTTGAAGCACTAATCAACCTTTGATTAACTTGTATAATAACCCAGAAAGAAGCTTTATATCATCCAAACAAGTCCCATAAAAACTAGTGATTAAGCTAATGTAATTGCTTATGTACTTGATGATTAAACTTTACACTATATGCACCATTAAAATTCAAAATAAGATTTATTAGATAACTAGTTATTAATTTTAATTACCTGAAATAAAAAACAATAAGAAAAAATTTCACTAATAGAGTATTATGGCACCATACTTTGGGCCATGCTTTTATTAACTCAAAAGGCTAAAATTGCCAATTACAACTCAAGTTGCAAAGCAAGTTAAACTCATAATAGAACTTATAATAATTAAAATACTCCTAAAATAATATTGGAATTCTAATTAACTCAAAAATAGACTCATGCAATCCATAGACAAAGTTAACATGCAAGAAGGTTTTCCCGAAATAGAATTATGCAAGTTAGGCATGCATTCAAAGCCCAACTATGGCTCTCTTCTAGAGAATGCGCCCCAAGATCCCTAAAATATAGGGATCCTCATAAAAGCTGTATATTTTCAGTTATTTGAATTTATAAAGTGTCTCCCACATCTTTGGGGATGACAACACAATAATTTGTGCTTATTCAAAAATTGACAGTTGGCAATCCATTTTTTAGTTTATTTAGTTATTTTTTAGAAAATAATTAAAAATCACTTATTTGGTCTAACATAAATAAAAAAACATATTACTGAAATAAATAAGTCCTAAAACATCATAAAAGTCTATTTTTAGATTATTTATAAAAATAGAAACTATCTAAATTTAACATAATTTCAAATGCCAAAATTGGCATCATTCCCAACATTCCCCCCTTTAATGCAAAGGGAAAAAATTCCAATCATCTGCTTGAGTCTTCCATGTATGTGCTTCAACAATCCCTTGATAAGTATATTATAAAAAAATTCCTCTTTAATCACTTATTCAATAACAAAATATTTATTATTGACCAAGTCTTTGATAAACTGATGCTTGAGCTCAATTTGTTTGGTTCTTACATGGAAAATGATCCAAAGGAAATTATGGGAGGTAAAAATATCTCTAAATCTCCCTAAACCATTACAATATAGAAGAGAAATTTAAGAGCTTTCCAACACATATTGGAACACGTGAATCAAACAATGTATGCTCCCGATACTGATGGTCAAAGTTTAGGGTCAAATTGGATCAATAGGGAAGTGCAAGTCAAATAGTACCCTGACTCGTGCAAAGAGCCTATTTGCATATTTTTGAGTTGATCAAGGTAAAAATGATCATGAACACGTTTGGTCTAAACTTGTAGTAGTTGACAGCTGTATAAAAAATTGGATTTCAATAGTGGGGTCTACTCTTGTTTCAGAAGGAGACCCGACCATCGTATTATTATTGGTGGTATTCACTACCTCATTTACACTATGCTATTTTGGTGCATTTTCTAGTTGACACGTGGTATAATCAAAGGAGGAAAAGTGGAATTATATGAATAAATCCACATTTTGCATTCTCCAACTACCACATAATAAGGAAAAGTCAATAACACCGAATGCTCCAACCAACTCACATATGTAACCAACTCAACAAGATATTTGCCAACCGCAGTCGAGCCACATTACTTATCCATTGAGCCACTATACAATACAATCAGTTGAGCCACAATATGAGCTAGGAGGGCTCGTTTGTGCCCAAAAAACCATGTTGAACGAGCTCACGAGGATGTGCCCCATGTTGAGCAAAAACATGGGGTGATGTGGTTGCAACCACAAGTATAACAACCCACCATAGGTTATTTCAAGCCTAACTACTTGTGCCACCCAACGAATGTGGGATTATTCCCATCCTTAAATCCAAAGCCACTTTATCGGGATTCAACCAAACACCTCGTGCTAAAAATATAAGCTTCTTAACTGATTCGCACATGAATTACAAGTTTTATAAAAAGGGGCAAATTGGTATTTGAAAGGGAGTCGGTTTTTGACTGTGTAATTTTTACAAAGAGTAGTTTGTAGAAAATGGAAAATTAGGCCATTCTAGGGGCATTTTGGGGCTCTAAGAGGAACTCAAGAGTTGGGCAGAACTCAGACACACTCCAGTTGATATATTTGTTTTCCCAATTCGATGTTCATTTGATGTCGTTATGAAGCATTATCGATCATTTTTGACATAGAACAAAGGGAGTTTGATCGTGCAAGTGCTACGGGAAGGTGGAGGAAATTGTTGATCCTCATTAGATTCTTCCAAATCTCTATTAAGCACATTATTTTAGGTTCAATATCTATTAATATTTGTAACTTTAAATTGTACTCACAAATTGATTTATAATGGATCAGATTATGCTGTAGAAATCCTAAAGACTTAGTCTGATCAGTGGGTGAACCCCATTATCAATTTGGGTATCATGATTATATTTTGCATTTTGTTTTTCTACAGTAATGATTCAATAGTTAATCATTTTTTATGTTTATGAGAAATTGGGTACATTTTCAATTGAATCATTTAAATGAGCTGGGGATTTGGATGATTTTATAATGGTGAAAATTTAGATTCATTTCAATTATTAAACATTTACATTCAATTTTTAATTGGTTCTCAATTCATTTAAATCAATAAAGTGAGAAAAATTTAAGTATCCATTTGTAAATCAAATTGTAACTTGAAGGGTTCAAAGTGGTTTACGGATCAAGTTTGTTATCAAAGTAGTTAGTATGCTAGATTAACTTCTAATTGTGTGCATTTGATATCAGTTTCAACTTAGTTTTCATTCAGTTCGTGTAAACATTTGGGCTTGTTTGATATTCCATTTTGTAGTATATAATTTTTGGGTATATAGGTTGTTTGCATGAAGTAGGAAACCATGGGTAAAGCCTTGAAACAATTGAGGTTTAATGATATCAAAGCATATAAATTTCAGATCCAAGAAGAGAAATATTTCTTGAGAACTAAGTTTCACTCATTGAAAGAGGAGATTATGTGCTTGAAAATTGAATTTCAAGCCAAGGATGATCTCTTGGCATGAATGTGGAATGGTGAACAGGTGAAGGATTTTCTTCTACTTTATATGCATGTACACTTAAAGATGAATGCACTGTATGATGAGAAATTTTCATTGATGTCAAGTTGGTCAATGTGAAAGTTTGGAGTGTTGTCATTGATATCAGATTTATAGTGTTATGCATGGTTGATGTCAAATTGAAGATCGTGCCTTGGTGATGCCAAAGAGTGATGTGGAGAGTTTGTTGTGAGCTTGTCATTGATGTTAAAAATGTATTGTGCACGATGATGCCTAATGGATGAGCTTGTTGGCAAGGTTCTGGTCATTGCGATGGATAGTTGAGTATGGGCCCTGTTGATGCCAAAGGTCATTTGTGAGTACAAAGACAGAGATATGAAGGTAAATATGTCCTAGACATGGTTTGACCATGAGACAAGATGGTTTAGGAATGCATGAGAAGATTGTATGAAAGAGTAAGTTGAAATAAGAAGATAAAGCTTTAGAAGTATTCAAATGAAGAAAATGTAACAATTTGCTTAAAAGAGTATTGAACCATAAAAGCTTCAGAAGTCTAACCGAAGTTCTTCAAAAGTCTTTTCTATTGCTTTGGTGTCTATCTGGAGTATATTATAATGCTTTCAGAGTTTGTTCGAAGTCTATTCTACTTGTTCTTAGGAGTCTGAAATGAATGCATTCGGAGTTTGTTCAAAGTCAATGGTTTTCTTTGATCTAGGAACCAGCAATTTGGGCTGACTATTGTAATACATTTCTAAGTTTGATGGATTATTTTTTGTGACCATGTTTGGCCGAATCTTCAAAGGATTTGAAAGAAAAATTGTTATTTTCTTGTTGTTGGCCAACGAAGTCTTTGTTTTTGTCACTAAAATGTTCTAAATGTTCTCTTGTTTGGCCGACCCATGGATGATTTGTTGGAGAAAATGGAGATGTAAAGAGGAAAGTGAAAACTACTAAGAAGAAGAGAAAGAGAAAACTCAAGTAAATAGAGATTGAAATGACAAACATTGAGTCATGAAAGTTCAGAAGAAGCATATGGTGTGATTATTCTATGTTTTTCAAATGTTCTTTGAGATTTTGTATGGCTACCTAAGTGGTTTTAGGTGTATGTGACCGACCTAAGTTGTAATGTTCTAGAGTCAGGTATATAAGTAAGATAATTTAGACCTATTTGTGAGATATGGAGAAATAGTGCGAGCTAGAAGAATTGGAGAGAGGTGTAGGAGGTCCTAAATACGATGAAGAATGCATGCATGCTGAAAATATGAAGGTGTCCACTATGAAAGGTATTTTTTCTATGTTCATGAGAAGGTGAAGAAGAAGAGGAAGAGTGAGTAAGCAAATAAGACAGTTTGAATAGTCTTCATGAGCAACAAAGCAAGGGTATAAAGTGTAGCAAGGAAATGGTATAAAGGAAGTTGAGAGGATCAGATGTGTGTTGAAGGCCTGAGTACATCAGAGATAGAGAGAAAACCAAGAAAAATAAGAGAAGAAGATAGAGAAGATCAAAATAAGTCCATCATTTGTTGAGATAACAACAAGGAGAGGTGGAAAACATTCTTAGGTGGTTGAGTTGGTGTTTAGTCTTCCTTGTGGAGTTGGTGCTTCACTAAAACCCTAGGGGGTTGGTTCCTCCTTGCTAAAGTTAGGTTGGTGCTTGATAAATTAGGGGGTTGGTGCCTCTTTGCAAGTTGGTGCTTGCTAAAGTCTAGTTGGTGCTAAATAAATTAGGGGTTGGTGCTCCTTGTTGGAGTTGGTGCTTCACTAAATCTTGAATTTTTTTATATATATAAGAAAATTTAGTGGGTTTTCTTCCCCTTAAGGGTTTCCCACCTATATGTTGTGTTCATTGTGTTCCATCTCTTATTTCATATTCTTGTGGTTGATTGTTTCATGCATAATAAGATTACAATGGTTAATGAATGTTGAATGGTTGCTTTGATGGTTCATACAAGTTATCATAATTGAAGTAAATTTTTTAAAACATTGATTCACCCCCTCTCAGTGATTGTACTTCCAAAAATTGGTATCAGATCAAGGTCCTTTGGAGATAGCTTAATAACTTGAAGGTGATCTAAGAAGCACATGTATGATGATCAATCAGGTTCAAGGAGATTTTTCAACCAACAAGGATCCTCTCTTTAATGGGAGTAATTATGCATTTTGGAGCATTAGGATGAAGAACCATTTAATGTCATTAGGGTTTTCACATATGGAAATAAGTGGAAGCTGGATATACTATACCTGCTACACCTCCAACTGATGCAACAAGAAAGAGGGCTTATGAAAGTAATTCCAAAGCAATGAATGTTATTCTATGTGGTCTTTTAGAAGATGATTTTATGAAGGTCATGCACTATGATATAGCCAAAGGAATGTGGGATAAGTTACAAACCATATATGAAGGAGACTCCAAGGTGAAGATGGAAAATTTATAGACCTATAGAAGACAATTTGAAATCCTAAGAATGATGGAAGATGAAAACATTGCTGCTTATCTACTGAGAGTTGATGAAGTGGTCAATATCATCAAAGGTATTGGAGATAAGATGGAAGAAGAAATAGTTTTTCAAAAGGTATTGAGGTCCTTGACACCCAAGTTTGATCCTAAAGTCTCAAGTTTTAGAAGAAGCAAAATATTTAAGCACCCTACAGATGGATGACTGAAATGGAATAACAGCCTATGAGATGAGAACAAATGATGGAAGACCTCCTAAGAAGGATGAAGTCATTTGAAGGTTTAAAATAAGGCACTGAGGAAAGAAAGTAAAATGATAATGTTGATTCAGAAATTGATGATGTCATGACTAAAGTCTATGTTTAGTTGGAAGGCTCAAGAAGAGCAATCAGGTAAGTACAAAGGTAAATGGTACCCTTTAAGTGTTTTGAATGTGTAAGATTGGTCATTTTTCAAATAAATGTCCTAACAATAATAATGATGACATGATAACATGAAGAACATCATGATGAAAAGAAAATAAATATCATAAGACATGTCTAAAAGGAGTTCCAAGAAGCATGATAAAGAGAAGATCATCCAAGAAAAAAATAATTTCTACTCCAAAGAATATGTGCAGTGAAGTCATTTTGTTGATAGTTAAGACAATTTAGAAGATAGGATATGATAGAATGAGTCAATCTTGAAGACAACAATGAAAGTTATATTCATGGTTCAAGGCTACATGTAATCATGCAAATGATTTATGGAAGATATAGAAGATGATGAGACTGAAGGAAACTTAGAGGTTCATTGATCAGTCATAGATGAGATGAAGAGCCAAAGAAATAATTAATAAGTTTGAATAATTGATCAAGGAGTATGACTGGAAATCATTACAATGGATTTTGAATCATGATAAGATCATCAAGGAGATGGAAAGTATTGAAGTATGTCAATAGTCCAAAGTGAATAATTCAAGAAGAAGAGAACATCAAGTTCAAAAATAAAATGGATTATTTGAAAAAGAGTTTAGATCATGCTTCCAGAAGTTAAATCATTGAAGGAACTTTGAGAAGACAGTGAGGCTCTAAATGATATGTTGAGTATCAGAAGGTTGGAATAGGGCAGGTTTTGGATTATTGGATAGGCCAAGAAGAACAATGAAGATGACCAATGTTAGTCCTAGTTTCCATGAATATCAGAAGGAGAAGAATGAAGGATGATGACATGAATCATCAAGAACAATTCAAGAGTAATAAAAGAACAAACCTAGTTAGATTATCAAAATAAGGTATGCTATCTTTTAATGGTTATTGTTACTCATGCAATGAATTTGGTCATAGAGAAAGAGAATGTAGAAGAATACCCTCAAGGAATGAGTATTTTTGGAAATATGAAATTTCTTTCAAAGGCCCTATTATTATTCATGCAATGAATATTCATAGGGCTATGGATTGAGAAGGAAAATCAGTTCATATCAGTCAAGCAATGTAAGAGTGATGTTGTTTGTTATAACTGTCAAAATATTGGTCATACTTGCAAGATTTTTCAGAAGGTTTTGATAGGAAGATAAGTTAGTATTGCTCCTAGATGTTCAAGAATGAAAAAACATGTATGTATGTGCAAGTAGATTATGAAGGTAAGTTAAGGAAATGGAGACAATCAAGAAGTCATATCTGATTGAGAAACAAAATGGACAATTGGTCTATAATAAAATGAACCAGAGATATGAAAGTTCCAAGAGTGCCAAGAGTCCTACAGTTATAAGCTCAGGTAGATAAAGAAGAAGGAAAATGAACCTACAAGAAGCTCTTGTAGGATAGGATAACAGGTGGATCTATAAATATTCAGACTATAAATCTGGGTATGATGTACAAGGTGATGGAAATCATGGAATCTCCCAAGTTCATGATGTTTAGAGCCCTAAGAATGAGGGGTGTCTTCATTAGGTTTCAGAGTTGGCATTCATTATCTAATGTCTATGATGATGTGTTATAGTACAATTGACTCATAGTTTGAAGAAGACAATAAAATGAGGTAAGAAAAGAAAGATATGTAGTGTTATTCATTGAAGAATCAAATGTGAAGGACAAGTGAAGGTATGTGTGAAGTTCTGTATGATGTTTGAGAGGTCTATCACAGTGTAGTATGTTGCATAAATTAGCCTTCAAGAAAGTGTTGTTATTCCTTGAATATATAAAAAATTGTAGTGTGCATGTCTTGTGCATAAATATTCAATGTTTTGTGTAATGAAGAGTCTTAGTTGGCATGCCAAGAAAGTGATTAGTCTGTAAGACCAAATGTTTTTACATAAGCTTATATGGTTACAGTAACATGATACCAAAATAGAACCATGGTGTTTTTGAGGTCATGATGCATAAGTTTTCCTTGGAAGGTATATATGAATTGCCATGAAAACAAAAATCTGGGTATGATCAATTTGAAAAATAGCTATGATTGAGTTTGAATGAAAGACATATAGACTGAACATTCCATCCTTATGTGTGGCTCAAAGAAGTGAGTATGGTATCAAGATGCATTATGAGGTCTAAGTTGTGTGATGAAAAAGGTAACATGAATTAGATTGAAAGTCTATGTATTACAAAACATATATGAAGACATGGTAAAGGTCCTAGTTCTATGTTGAGAAGAATTGTATTAGGTGTCCAAATAATGTTGGATAGGTTTACAATATCACATTTGGAATCAGTGGGAGCTTGTTGTGTAAGGAGTTTGATAGTTTGGGGGATGCTAAGCAGATTGATTTTGTATCTCATTCTTTCATGAGTAGGTTATTGGTACAAGAATTGGTATGCAGGTATGTTATTCTATGAAGTCAAAGAAGGAGATAATTGAGTTCATCCATGAAGATGTGATCATTATTGAAAGGTAAGAAAATGTTCTTTGCATATTCTAGCTATTGGTTGAAAAAATCTAGATGATCTATTGGGTCATAAAGGGGAATATGAATTTGTTTGTTCATCAAGTTGGAGAAGTAGTATTGGTATCAAGGGTTGAGGACAAGATGAGATGAGAAGTGTTGATAAGAGGTCTTGGTCAATGTGGTTTCTTGTTTCTTGAGAAATTGATGACATTTGAGTAAGGGGAACATGTCATCAGAACAGTTATGTTGATGCTTTAAGAATGTTGAGAAGTATCATTTAAAGGTGAAAAGTCAATCAATCATGACAAGGAATGAGCAGAGTGACACAAATAATTTGAAGTTCTAGGTATGCTTTGATGAAGAAAGGGGGAACATGTAAAGTTTTTCATCATTTGTTTGATGCTTCCAAGTTTGGTTGATGTTTCCAACCATTGTTTCTATGTATGGTAAGTTCTTGGTATGCCAAAGGAGTAGAATTTTCAGCTAAAGGGGGAGAATGTTTTGTTTTCATAAATTTGGTATCTTGTAGCTCCATGTTGTGAAAGTGAGCCTAAGGTGAGTTTTTGTTGCTATTGGTATCATTCACATGGTGTTTTGAGATCAAATGAAGCTATGTGGAAGACCCTAGCGTGTTGAAGACCCTTTGTTCATTCATGTCAAAAGGGGGGGAATGAGTTGATGACACATGTAAGTACATTAAGGGGAGGAGCTGATGACACATGTAAGTACCATAAGGGAGAATGAGAAAATGCAAGGTAAGTATATTTTTGAAGTGTTTTTAGTTTGTAGTATTTTTCCATCAATGTGTTTTCCATCAATGACAAAGGGGAAGATTGTTGAAGAAGTTGTCATTGATGTCAAGGTAAGGATATCATGTTGTTCTCATTAATGTAAAAGTTGAGTATGTGCCTTATTGATGTCAAGGTAATGATGTTGAAGCATTGTCAATAATGTCTATGGAGATAGTTGCAGAGCATGTTGTTGTCATTGATGTCAAGTTGGTCAAGGTGAGTTTGGAGATTTTGTTCTCATTGATATCATTATTGATCAAGTGTTATGCATGGTTGATGTCAAATTAGAGAAGGTTGTGACTTGTTGATACCAGAGAGTGATGTGGAGCAGTTTTTTGTGCTTAAGATGATGTCATTGAGAGAGAAATTTGTAAAAGAATGCCTAGATGATGATGACAAGGTTTGAGCATGAGAATAGGGTTTAGAACATATGAGAAAAGGTATGTAGGTCATTTGAATACAAGATAGAGGTATAATAAGCTTGTTCTTGTAGAAAACCAAACAGATGAAGAAAAAAAAGAATATTATTGAAAGAGTATTGAAGGATAAAGCTTCAGAGTCTAACTGAAGTACTTCAGAAGTCTATTATATTCTTCAGTGTCTACCACTAAACTTCGATGTTATAATGCTTCAGAAGTCTTGTCTCAATTCTATTATATTTGATTTAGAGTCAGAACTGAATGCTTCAGATTCTTTCTAAAGTCTGTGGTTTGCTTTGATCTGGGACCATTGGTTTGGGCCGACCATTGCAATACATTTCTAAGTTTGATGGATCAATTTTTGTGATCATGTTTGGCCGAACTTTAAGGGATTTGAAAGCAGATTTGTGATTTTCTTGTTGTTGGCTGACAATATCTATTTTTGGCACTAAAATATGTTCATATGTTCTATTATCTGGCTGACCTGGATGCTTTGTATGGAGAAAATAGAGATGTAAAGAGGAAAGTGTGAACTACTAAGAAGAAGAGAAAGAACAAACTCAAGTAAATGGAGATTGAAATGACATAATTGAGTACTGATAGTTCAGAATAAGACTATGGTGTGATTATTCTATGTTTTTTAAATGTTCTTTGAGCTTTCGTATGGCTGACCTAAGTGGTCTTAGGTGTATGTGACCAACCTAAGTTGTAATGTTTTAGAGCCATGTATATAAGCAAGACAAGATTAGGCCTATTTAAAGATCTGAGAGTGCACTAGAGAACGACCTGTGAGCTAGAAGAGCTGGAGAGAGGTGTATGAGGTCCTAAAGACCATGAAGAATGTGTCCTTATTGAAAATATGAAGGTGTATTGCTATGAAAGGTAGTCTATCCATGTTCATGAGAAAGTGAATGAGGAAGAGCAAGTAAGCATGCCTTGACAATTTTGTGTGTCTCTAAGAGAAGTTGAGAAATTTTATGGATGTTTAAGGATTAGAGTGTGTGTTAGAGGCCTGAATGCATTAGAGATAAATAACATACCAAGAAGAAGAAGAGAAGAAGATTGAGAAGAGAAAATTAGTCCATAATTTGTTGAGATAACATCAAGGAGAGGTGGAAAACATTCTTAGGTGGCTGATTTGGTGCTTATTCTTCCTTGTGGATTTGGTGTTTCACTAAAACCCTAGGGGGTTGGTGCCTCCTTGCAAATTTGTGCTTTCAAAAGTTAGGTTGGTGCCTAGTAAATTAGGGTGTTGGTGCATCCTTTTAAGTTGGTGCTTGCTAAAGTCTAGTTGGTGTTAGATAAATTAGGGGTTGATGCTCCTTGTGGAGTTGGTGCTTCACTAAATCTTAAATTTTGTTATATATAAAAAACTTCAGTGGGTTTTCTTCCCCTTGAGGGTTTCCCACCTACATGTTGTATTCTTATGTGCCATCTCTTGTTTCATATTCTTGTGGTTGGTTGTTTCATGTATAATAAGCTTATAAAATTTAATGAATGTTGAATGGTTTCTTTGATGGTTTATACATGTTATCATAATTGACGTAAAAAATTTTGAAAACACTGATTCACCACCCCCTCTCAATGATTGCACTTCCACAACTATATGTTTTCACCTTATAGTACTTCCTTTCACTCAATTTCAAGCATTAATTTTAGTAGATTTAGAAATCATACTAGAGCATTGGGTCTAAACTTTTATTAAAAATGGTATTTGAAGGACATGGCAGTAGTAGGGATGGAAAAGGTATTACTAACCCAATATAGGTTGAGGAATGGCCTCGTAATGTAGGATTGTAGTCTCTTATTTCCACTTAACTGATATGCATACTGACACGTCATTCAGACAGATCTGAATGCTCACACAAAGCACGTGAAACTACTAGGTCCCTCCTTTAATGATGCTTTTCAAGATGTTATCGTGCATATTCATGATGATATATAATGAATTACTCATTAAATCATACTAACCATTGCATGCATTCAATTGGAAACACACATAATAAGGAAACATAACAGATTCAAATAATAATTAACATCAATTACACCATGTAATCACCATATTTAGACACATCAATTAATCATAATCCATCCTCCATAATCCATCATAAAAATTCTTACATAACAAAAGCTAAATACATCAATAACTAGTGCACTAGAACATGCGCATGTATCAAACCCTAACACTCAGACATAACTGTTGATCTATCAAAACAACAGTATTCATAGTCATGGTAACACAAATAACATAAAATAGATATATATATAGGGGTTGGGACTTGCCCTTCACCCCCTTATGCACTCTCAAAATAGACTGCATGCTCAAAATAGCCATGTGTACATTACATGTGTGCTTTACAAGACTTCTAATAATAGAAATTCCTATAAATAAGACTCATTTTCATCCTATTAATAGCTTGATCCATGCATGACCCCTCATTTGTATGCTTTATGCAAAAATATCCCTTTCTTGGCCACCAAGTATCCTTACTTTTCTCATTTTCTTGAGCCACACTCCAACTTACTTTTTCTATTTTTAGCCTGTAACTCCAAAATCAGCTAAGTCCTAGAATCTATCCTTCCTGGGTGATGAGCCTTCTGCATGCCACTTTATTTTCCCTTACGCACATACACATGCCCCACTTGTGTGCCTCTTTCCTTCATGCACTGCTCTTCCATACTTAGCCATTTTTCAGTCCAACATTACCCCACACTAATTACATTACCATCCTCGACAATGGGGTTCTTGACTTCTATTACAACTTTAAAGAATGATGAATTTGAATAAATAATGAATTATAACAAAGAATGAAAAGAATAGAAGATTGCTCAGGCGTGTACCTGTTTCCCTTCTCCTCTAATTGGTAACAAAATCTCAGGGTACTCTTTATTAATCATGTACTCTCCAGCTCATTCCATTCTGTCAACCCCATTTTCACTATATCTAAGATTGTCCTAACTATCCCTTCCATTTCCTGTGGAGTCATATCTTCCCCTTTATGATTTAGCTCCCTTGTTACCCTAGTTAGGCCCAAAATCATTCCCTCCATAAATTCCATCTTTCACGCCACCAATGACCCAACTCCTTTATTCTTACTTCATGTGGCTCCCTCAATGCCTTAAGCATGTTGCACTTCTTTGCAATCATGGCTATCTTTTCTTCCCTTCCAAGTACTTCATCCTTCTTAGCCATGAGAACTTATTTCTCTTCCTGGATTATGTACACCTTAAGGATTTGTTCTAGATCTTGGTAAGTTGTTCAATGCCCAACCTTCCTTCTTCAGCTCATCCTTCAATGTTTGTCAGCATGGCATCATACTCCTTAATATTACGTGCTATAATCTTCTTATTCTTCTCCTTTTCTGCCACAGTGTCTACTTGAGTTCCCCCTTGCACATTCGGCTCTCCTTAAGTAGCAGGTGAACTAAATCTTGTAGAAAGTGCAAGGCCAATGGGTATGTCTTCTGTGTTTACTCATCAAATTCTAGAAACACCTCCAAAACTTCATTCCCAATGTTGGCTGTCAAAATCCAAAATATACTTCTTACGCTTCTCATCCTTGTTGTGTGCCTTAGTTAGTTGCTCAATTTTCTGCTCCTTATTCTTATTATCTTCTAACAATGTCCTGAGCATAGGCACCTTATCCAAGTTTCTTCGAGCCACTTCTTCTACCATCTTTGTCAAGGCATTATTTTCATGTTCATCAGTAAACTTAGTCGGACTTTATTGTTATATGGGTCACTTGAGGCACCTTCTTCATTCTATGCCTTATACATACTTCCTTGTTGACATCAAAATTCAGGTTTTTCCATGTGCATCTGCATTGTCTAGCTCAACATCTTCCTTATGCACATGTTTACTGCCCTTGGGGTCCATCAACTCCCACCCATATAATTTTTCATGAGTGAGTATACTCTAGAATCTCATACAAATTATCTTAGAAGGGTCATTAACATACCCTAGGTCTGTTGTGCACACAACCTCTTTTCCCCTTCTAGTGCCAGTTTTCCTACATGTGGGTATATGAGTTCCCATGCCTAAGAACATACCTTCTCCCTTTCCTCTAGAATATTCTCCATGCAACCCAGATGGCTCACATATACTTCTCTCCTTTTCTTCATCTCCTCTGGTGGGGCCTTCTTCCTCGCACTCACTAAGGAATTCTTCATCTTGGTTGGGCCTCCTCTTCCTAGGGTTCCTCCCCACCTATATTAACATCATGAGATGGATTTGTTTACATGTAGCCTCATCTGTAACCATCCTCTTCCTCACTGTCATCATGTGTCACGAGCTTGTGCACCTCCTCTTATTATTATTTTTCTCTGGTCTTGGCTTCATAGGCGTTGTTCTCAGCGATCTTCTCACTGCCTCAGAGGGTCATGCACCACTACCCCTATGTTTTGGTTTTTCTCCTCAACTTCCATCTATAGCCGTGGTCAAGTGCACGCTCTGTTCTTTTTATGGTCTCCTCGTCTTCAAGATCAATTCTTACCTCTTCTTCTTCCTACCTCAAGGAGTATCTTTGTACTTCCTTTTTGTGCCTGTAATTGGTTATCTTCTAGTGCCATGGTCAAGAACACCATTACCCTCCTGATCTTCCTCTTCATCCTTAGTCTCTTCTTCCTCCTTTATTCCTTGGAGGGGTGGCCTTGCACTCTTATCTTGTCTCGAATGTCTATTTTCCTTTAGGTAGCTTAAGGAGTCTAAACTCATCCTCAATGTATCTTCCCTTAACCAATTTAGGCTTAAGGTAGATGTATACCTTAGTTGCATCTATCTTTCCAACTGCTAAGAGTCATGGAGTTAATGATGATATCATCTGATATCATAGTCTCAATGTAATTTGACTTATTAAGGATACACGTAAGTCTTTCAAAGCATGTGGTAATCGCATTCTACCTTTTCTACATCAAACCTTAGCTTATGCACATCTGAAAATTTGTTCACTGAGCCTTGTTAAGTAGCGCATGTTTGAATGCATATGGATAATTTACACCAAGGGATATTCTTCCCATTCTTCATGAAGAATCTCCCAATGTAGTAATGTTGGTATACTAAAAATTCCGCCTTCCCGTCTATCACCACAGGAAAGTTTCTTAGTATGTGTCGCTCATGCTCAAATGCTTCACGACATTCTCCTATACCACATCTCCAATCAGAGCTTATAGGAAATTTAAATACCATCATGTGTATGAAGTCCTTGAACCTTTCAGCCAATGACTTCTTCTCTAGCGGGTACTACCATATATTGTCCTTAGGGCCATCCTATACCCCAATCTCTTGCAAACACAATAGATAAGAGGATCACGCCCCATGTAATTTTTTTCTCATGTGCGTGCTTCCTCAATAATTCCTTCTACGATGAATGCAGCAAGATTATAAACCATCCCTTCCGTCATCTTCTTCGCGATGTGGATCCATTTCTTGTTTAGCTTAGCTCCATCTCTCCTGGTTATTGAACTTGGTCAAAAGATAACGTGGTGATTTTAACAACAAGGCCAGTTAACTTTGAGATATTCATCATGCGCTCTCTTTTCTGATATTCCATCTCAATTGTAGTGGCCTCCACACCTATCTTCATCATCTATATCAATGGAAATTTCTACACATGAGCTCTGTAACTCTGTAAGTCTTCCAATCAATGGCATTGTGATTCACACTCGTCTTCCTATGAAGTAAAAGAAGTCCTCATGGACTCTTAACATGAACCACTAGTAAAGTCACTTTGGTTTGTCAAAATACAACAACTCATAGATTTTCAAAACTCCCCTTTTTCCAAAGTCTTGTATCCTTCATCATCATAGATTGGTTTATCATCTTCAGTCTACAAGATTGGTCTTCTTTATCAAATCCCTCTCTATCTGATCCTTGATTGCACTGGTGTGATGATTGTAATCACTAAATTTACTTCTAAGGACAAGGATTCCCAAACATGCCCCATAATTATGCCCTTGAGGTACTATATTTTGAAGAATATCTCTTTAGGTGAACTTCTACTTCCACCTTCAGGATTCCTTCTTATTTTTTTTCTCCTTGTGGCTACTGCAGGATGTTCTTTTCAGTGCCATATCTAACTTTCACAACTTACCCTTACATACCTTTGCCTCTGTATCTCCCAAAATCATGTGCCCTAGATGCAATTTATCTCCTTTCCAAACACTAGCTCCTCAAACCCTACTCTTCTCACTCCTTTTACTTCTCTCTCACACTTCTCTCAAAGGAGCTATCCACTTTAGTCGTGACCAAATTCTCCACCAGGGTTTGATAGATTCTAATCTACACTCACACTTCGCACTCATTCACACTTCAATTCACTCTTCAAGGACTCAATACAATCTAACATGCAAGGTAAGAATGAATTCGCTTGTACTCCTTTTATATATTTTTTCAAATTTCCCACATTAATTTCTCCTCACCTACCACCATACTCAGCTTTAATTACGATATTTCATTGGTTTTCCACACTTTTCACTGCTTTCTTTCTACGCTCGGTCAGTCATAACCTTCTATCACACCTCCACTACTTCTAAGTGCCACAAAACTTCTTACGCGTGCCTCTATGCACCATAGTACATAATACTCTTTGTGCCTCATACCAAGATAGTTTCACCATGTCATTGCCTACCTCGTGTTACACTATGTGGTACCCTTTTCTCATGCGTGCTCTTTAGTCTGAAGCAAGTTTCCTTATGAGCACCATCACCCTTAGCACTTGTAGTACCTTTTTTCAAAGAGCAATCCATCACATCACACTTGTACATGTGTCATCCTTCCCAACGTGCCAACGTGTATATAACTCTATCAACACCAGATGGATTTTTTTTTCATACACTTGTACACTAGTTTCACCCCGCGGTAAAATTATGTGTGGTCAATCCTATGCACATGAACTCAGTATATAGTAATCAGCTTCATTCGTGCTACAAACATACTTTTTACAACAAATTACATCGAAATAAAATAACAAAGCATTAGTAACAACTAGAAAGAAACACATGAAATGGAAATCTAATCTAAATGGTAATACTACCTTATTACAAACACCATGAAGCTTTATTTATAGTAGGGCATCATCCTAATCCCATTGAAGTAACTAGGAAACATGGATGTCATCCAACTGCCTACAACTAACATGCACCTGATTCAAGTATCTTGGTTACTACAAAAGGTCCTAACTAATGCACCTTCAACTTCCCTAGATGGCACGCAAACCTGGAGTCAAAGAGAAGGACCATCTTGCCGACTGTCAAAAAAAAAATTCTTAATGTGCTTATCATGTCATGCCTTCTATCGTTCCTTCTCAATCCTCTATGGATCCAATGCGCAATGACGCATACCTCTCATCTAACTGCATCAATTTATCAATGTGCTCTTTAATAGCCTATTCATCATCTAATCCACCTACATGCATGCAATACACATAGATGGTAACATTAATTCAACTAGTAGTACTGCCTCCATGCTCAAACACCAACTAAAAAGGTGTGGCCTTATTCAATCTCTTATAAGTAGTCTGGTATGCCCAAAGTACAATTAACACTTTATCATCCCAATATTTTCTTCCAAACATACATTTTATTTTTTACAAAGTTTGTCCCAAAATATTGTTGAAGAGATTCTACAGTACCATTAGCTTGTGGGTGATAAGGAGTAGTTTTATGGTGTGCCACCATAAATTCTATAAAAAAAATCTGAATATTCTCATTCAAGAAATGAGTTCCTGTATCACTTGTCAAGCTTAATGGGTAGCCATACCTGCTACTAATGTTTTCCCAAAGAAACCTTGTTGTTGTAGCTACAATACAATCCTTCATAAGTGTTTATTCTTCCCACCTTGTAAGATAGTCTGTATAAGTAATAATATAGTGCACACCAGTCTTACGAGTGTGTGGTGAAATAGGACCTAAAAATTCAATAGCCCACTTCTCGAAAGGTTTCACACTTGAAATAGGTCACAACGAAATCTTGTCCCTATTTACAAGATTTTCAAGGCACTGAAAATGATCACATGATTTCACATACTCCTTGGTATCCTTATACAAGGTCTCCCACAAAAGGCTAGCCATTAGGATCTTGTGCACTGTAGCATCACCTGCGTAACACCCTCCTTCTATTCCACCATGACCCTCCTCCATAATGGTGTCACACTTATGTTCAAGAAGATAATGACACAAGACTTCATCTCTACCCAACTTGTAAAAATCTCCACCAATCAACTAACAAGGCGCCAAACATATGACAAGATGCTTTTTCTCTAATGTCTTCATTCCCTCTGGTACCATGCTAGTATGTAATAAAAAAATGTGTCTTCTAAATATGCGGGCACACGGTTAGATCTAAATAATTGTGCATCTGACATAATTTATTCCATGCTTTGTGCATCCTCACCAAAATTTATCCTTGATAAATGATCCAACCCTAAATTTCTCTTACCTAGCTTGAAAACAACTATAAAGTAAAATTATTGAAATATAAGTATCCATCTAAAAATGCACCCTTGCAAAACAAGATTGTTGACCAAGTACTTGAGTTCCATGTGATCTGTATAGAAAATAAACAAGGTTTCCAACATGTATTTTTTGAACTTATGTAGCGATTGGATCATAGAAAAATCCTTGCACTCTGTATTTGTGTAGCTATTCTCCATGGGTGTCAACTTCCTACTTGCAAAGAAAATAGGATGATCCACAATTCCTTCTCTTATTTGTGCCAAAATTGCACCAATTGCCATTCTATAGGTATCAACGTGAACATGAAAAGGTTTATCCCATGAAGGAAAACACAAAATAGGTGAAGTAGTTAGTCTTTCATTCAAGGTCTCGAATGCCTACTATTTTGCGTCACCCCAATAAAATTTTCCTTTCACTTTCAAAAATTCTTCCAAGGGCGTGGAAATATTCACATATCCTTTCATGAACTTCCTGTAGAATCCTATGTGTCCCAATAATCCATGTACCTCACTTTAATTGGTAGGATATTCTAAGTCCAAGAACACAACTATCTTGGCTGGGTCTACTATCAATACTTATTTGCAAATGATATTCCCAAGCAAGGTCCCAAAGTGTGTAACAAAGATGCACTTCTTAGTGTTGAGAGAGATGTACAACTTCCTATATGATGTAGCCTAGAATTCAGCAATACAAGCCCAGGTTCACTGAAACATCACTCAGCCTAGACTAAGCACTCACCCGAAGTGCACAAAGGTACCAAGCCCCTCTTTAGGGTTGATGTTGCACAATGTTAGCATGATGGAGAATTTAATCATTTAGATATATAACTAATATATCTTTCATACAATGCATAGTCAAACCTAGATCTAGAACATAATAGACTTAATAGATAACCATAATGGAATCAAGCATGCAATACCTAATTATAACCATAAGAACTACTTGTTTTAGTCCATAATCTCCATTAAATTAAACACAGTAAATACACAGAAGTTTCATTACAATAATAGTAGTATATGCTCATGCGCGTAATAGATCTAACATCATAATCTCACTATACCCTAGTTCTCAAACATATATCTATGCTCTCTCTCTATATATCTCTACTACACAGTTCACTACCTATTTATAAGGGTGGGGACTTACCCTTCACCACTTATCTAATCCCAAAATAGGTCACATGCTATTATTAGCCATGCACTGTTACAAAATAACCACACATGCAAGTGTGCTAACAATAGACTAATGTTAGTTAACTAACAGTAGTAGATCTATTCCCATCATGTGTCCATGCAAATCACTTCATAGTTGATCCTCAAAAAATAGCCAATGTGTGTCGCGCAAGTCTCTAATTGGTTTGAGTGCTCCGCATGTTATCTCCAAAATTAGATCCTCATCATGAAAATGGCTAAGTCTTGAATCTGTCTCTGTTCTGTGTGTGATCCTCTCTGATGCTTCCACACCTTTGAATGTGCTTTGTTCTCCCGTGTGAACTCTCTATATTTTATCCACTAAGTGTCAGATTCTGACTGATCAACATTACCCCACACTAGTTTCATTTCTGCCCCGACAATGATTGTCTCCAAAAATGAATCAAATAATATGAATAGAAAAAAATAGAAAGAATTTTGATGAATGAAAGAATGTCTTCAACCTACAGTATCTTCTTCTGTAATGTGAATAATCAATTCTAGATATTCCTCTTTTATCTCCACCTCTAAGGTCTACCAGTCATTGAGCGCAACCTCTTCTTTCTCTAGAATATCCACTGCAATTAACTATAATTCATCCCTTGTAATCTCTCCTTTCTCATTCTATAATACCAACACAATTTTGGATATACCAGCCACTCTCCCTTCCAACAAGTCCATCTTTTGAATGATGAGTTTCCCAAGCTCATCCAGTCTTTCCCTGTGTGATTCCTGAGCTATTGTAAGGGCCTCGTGCTTCTTCTTAACAAGTGATAATCATTCTGCGTGGCCCAATGTCTCATCCTTAATGGTATTTAGGACCTCATTGTCTTCTAAAATGGTCCTGGTCCTTATAACAGCCTCTGGCACTCTACAAATATTCAATGCTTGATCTGCCTTCTTGAGTTCTTCTTGCAAGATCTAAAGCAATCCTTCATATGATGCAATCTTCCGCATCACTGAAGCTTTTTCTCACTCTACTTCATGTACTAGATCCTTTGGCTCAAGCACACACAAAGGTTCATCTTGAAGTACTAAGTCCACCAATGTATTGACATAATGTATTGCTGAAGGAAACGTCTTGGGTACCTTTGGCTCTAAGTGTGGCCTAGCCTTCATGACATTGTCACCAATCTCCTCTGTCATGCTAATAAACATTGCGTTCTTCTTTTGTGATAAGTATTTTTCATGTTTTAGGCACACAATCTCCTCATCCTTATTCTTTATCTACTCCCATAGCACCCTAATTTTTACAGCTTTATCCATATTCCGTCGTGCGACCTCTATCGAGACATTTACCAAAGTATTGCTCACTTGTTCATCAGACATAACAGTAGGCTTTATTGCTATGTATCTAGCCTAAGGTGTCTTTACAACCTCCTTTACACACATGAATCCTCACATACATCAAATTCTGGTTCATCCATGTGTGTGTGTGCATTGACCATGATAATTGCTTCCTTGTGCGCACCATCACCATATCTTCATCCATTAACTCACACTTGTATAACTCTTTTTGTTCCATTATGCTTTGGAAATGGGCACAGACAATTTTACCTATGTCCTCGTGTAGCCCATGGGTAGTGGAATATACTTCCCACTTGTTCTTCTTGATCTAAGCTGATTAGGAACTTGGGATTCCAGATTGGGAGCTTGTGTTGCTATGTCTTGAGTATTCTCTGTTGTTATCTCTTCTGCCCCTTTTTCTTCGTCTTATCCACCCTTCATTTCTTCATCTTTTTGTTCCTCTAAACTCTCTAGAGGTGTAGGAGAATTGGGTGTGCTTTCCTCTGACTCTTCCGCTTCCTCATTCAAATTTAATTTCCTTCTCCTTTTCTCATTTTTCTCCTTCTGTGGAGAGAGTCAAGGTGATTTGTGCATTTTTTTTGTGGAGTAGCACTTTTGGTCCTTATCCTCCTGAATACTCTCTTGAATCAATGCTCTCCTTGGACTCCATCCAGGTCCTCATCATCTCCCTCTTGTGGCTGAGGTGGAGTAGTTGCATGCTCAACTTCATCCTTATTTGGAGGTTGTCTTCTACCATTGTGTTCCAAACCACCACTATCCTCATGCTCCTCTTCTTCATCATCAACTTGAATTTTTTATGTGGGCTTAGGCGTTAGAACATTTTCCATTGTATGCTTACCCTTTGGGGGCCCCAGGAGCGCGAACTCATTCTCCACATACTTGCATTCTCTAGCTTGGGTTTAAGTTTCAGGTACACGAACACTGCTCTGGTGTCCCTAAATGCTAAGCTCACATGTTTCATGTTTATAATATCTAAAATAAGTCTTTCAATGTATGCATTGTGCCTTGGATATACATATTTCTTCCTTACAGTGTGGTAGTCACAATCTACCTTGTCTATATTGAAGGTAAAGCGACGTGCATCTAAGAACTGATGGATTGATGCCTGGAAATACCTTACTGTGAAGGCATACAAAAATTTTCACCATGGGCTCCAAGCCTCATCCTTCATTACAAATCGTGCAATGTAAAAGTGTTGGTTTACGAAAAACTAAACTACCTTACCCACCACTGAAGGAAAATCCTTGGGTATGTGCCACTCTTCCTTGAATGCCATGCAGAGTCTATCATACCACATCTCTTCCCTCTACTTGAATGGTCCACTCATTAATCTGTTGCACAAGTGCTTTCCAAACCTTTCTGTAAGTGACTTGTGTTTCGTGGGGTACTCCCAAATCTTCTCCTTTGGCCCTTCAAGCACCCCAATCTCCATAAACACTAAAGATAATAACATAGCACCAAAACTTATCCTATCACTTATCCATGCTTCTACAATGATTGTCTTTGCTATGTGATCTACAATGTTGTAGACCACTCCTTGAGACATCTTCTTGGTGACATGTAACCACATCATGTTTTCCTGATACCACCTTCCCTGGTCATTCAGCTATGTCAAAAGATGTGTAGTTTCTTGGACTACTAGGTACTTCTTCAACTTGTCAATGTCCATGCTGCGTGGACCCTTGGTATACCCCATCTCCTTCCTCATCTCCAGGATTGTGGCTTTATGAGTTAAATCATTATCCAAATCCAACCCTGAGGCCCTTAATCCTATCACTGTTGAAATCAAAGCAACTATTATTCTTACCCTTCGTCTGACAAAGTAGAAGATGTCCTCATAGACCCTGCTCATCAACCATCTATATAATGGTTCATAATTTTAAAAATATGGCAGCTCATTCAGCTGGTAGACTCTACTTCAAAAAATTCTCACCACTGTCATCATATACTAGCATATCCTCTATCATGCTCTTGTTCATTTTCATGCTCACCAACGCATCATTCTCCTTCTTATGATCTAATGTTCGATGGTTCTAGTAGTTGATTTTACATTGGTGGATATGGGAATCCCATTATTGTCCCATAATCATGCCCTCTAGATAATGCATTTCTGAAAAAATTCTCTTGGGAGCAATCTCTTCTTCTACTTCAACCTTCTTCTTCCCTTTATCTCCTGTTGCGGGTGCTTTCTTTGGTGCCATTTGAAAAATATCTATTTTCTTCCCTCTGTAGTCGATAAAATCAAAACCCTAGCTTAAATCTTCATGCCCTAGTGGAAATCACATGCCCTATCTTGTTTGTAACATGTCTACTTTGCTCAAGCCTTTCTCCTATGGGAACACAAGCTTCTCTTGTGCACAACCCTTCTCCTCACATTTGGTTTCACACTCTTCACACATCAATATGATTTCTCGGATCATTCACACTTAAACCTTTTCAAATTATCTCAATTGAAACTATAAAAATGAACGTGTATCCTATCCTTATATATAATTTCAAAAATTTAGTTCATTTATTGCTCCTCCACCTACCAAAAATCCTCTCATTAAGTGACCATTTTCAGTATTTTCATGTGGTACATCTTCGCGCCCAAGTTATAACCTTCTAACGCACCCTTCCACCTTTTGGATGCAGAATTCTCTTCAACACACTTTAATGTGCATGAGTAGCTCATCATTGTGCCTTCCACTGGTAGTCTTATTAGCCTTTGCTAACCTCGTGTTATACTTGTTTCTTCATTCCACTCTATCTATGGTCCTTGTGTCTAGAAGCAATTTCTTTTATTTCCCACTTCTCTAACCTTGAATAGTACCCATACCAGTTTGTTCCTTTCATGTGGACTTATTTTCAACAGTCTTGTACCTGCATATCAACAACCTACCCCACACTAAAGGTATGAGAAGTATTCTACGTATAAAAATTCTTCAAATAGTAATTAGCTTTTGCGTGTAAACGTGCTTATTACACGAACACACCAACTAAATTGAAAAAGCATAACAACAAAGAAGGAAACAAATTAAGGGAATGCAGAATTGAAAACCTAATCTACATGGCAACACTTCCTTATTACAAACACCAAGAAGACTTATTTATAGTAGGGCTTTAGCCTACTCCTGTTGAAGTAATAGGGAAACCGTATTCCATCAAGGGCCTCTAACTGACAAGGGCCTTATCTGAGTACGTGAGTGATAACATGAGGCCCCAACCAATGTACCTTGAGTTTCCCTGAATGGCACAAAAACTTAGAATCATAAAGGAGCGCCATCTGTCCTATCTCCAAATTTTTATCCCTGATGTGTTTGTCATGCCATGCTTTCTGCCTAGCCTTCTCTTGTTTTTTACTCTAATGTGTTATGGCTCATCGTTCATCCAATTGGATTAATTGTTCAATGTGATCTTCTAATGCTTTCTCATCAGCAAGACCTCCATCACACAGAATACGCAAAGAAGGTAACATAAGTTCTATAGGAATAACTGCTTCTAATACTAACTGAAATGGTGTGGCTTTGTTCCACCTTTTATATTTTGTCTGATATGCCCAAAGTATTGTAAATACTTTATCATCCCAATCCTTTCTTCCAACATCACATATTTTTGTCAATGTCTGGATCAAAAATTTGTTGAAAGCCTCAACAGTCTCATTTTCCTGAGGATGATAGGGTGTAGTCTTATGGTGTGCAATCATGAATTCATCCAAAAGAATTTTGATTATCTCATTAAGAAAGTGTGTGCCCCTATCACTGGTCAAACTTAAAGAACATTTATACCTTGTAATAATATTTTCCCAAAGAAACCTAGATGTTGTGGCCACTGTATAATCCTTTGTAGGTGCTACTTCTTCCCACTTTATCATATAATTTGTGCCGGTTATGATGTAACATGATCCATTTCTACGTGCGGCTAGTGAAATAGGACCCAAAAAATATATAGCCCATTTCTCGAATGGTTCTGCACTAGTAATGGGTCTTAGAGGCATCTCATCTCATTGACCAAGTTTCCCAAGGCATTTACAATGATCACAAGCCTTATAAAATTCCTTGTAATCTTTGTACACGTTCTCCCACCATAATCCAACGAGTAGAATCTTCTTTGCAATGGCATCACTAACATATTGGCCATCTACAATACCACCATGAGATTTTTCCATAATATTTGTGCACTCATGTTCCAATACACAATGACACAATACTTCATCTCAGCCTAATTTGTATAGGTCACCACTCATTAACATATAGGGGGTTGTGCATATAGCAAGCTATTTCTTCTCCAAGGATTTCATTCCTTGTGGCGCCATCCCTATTTGTAGAAAGACAATAATGTCCTCTAGTTCTAATGGCGCACGTTTTAGCTTGTATAACTATGCATCTAGAATGGTATCCTCAATTTCCTATGCTTCTTCTCCTGACTATATTCTTGATAGGCAGTCTAGTCCAGAATTACTTTTCCCTGGTTTTACCACAACTGTGAAATCAAATTACTGAAATAAGAGCACCCATCAACATATGCACCCTTGTAAAATAGATTTGTTTACCAAATACTTCAATGCCATGTGATCTATATAAAAGACAAATGGTGTACCTAGTAGGTACTGGTGGAATTTATGTAGCGCATAGATTATTGACAAATCTTTGTGCTCTGTAGTGGTGTAATTCTATTTTGTAGGAGTCATATTTCTACTAGCAAAACAAATAGGATGATCTATAATACCTTCTCTAGGTTGAGCCAACACCACACCAATGACCATGTCAGAGGTGTCAACATGTACATGAAAGGATTGGTCCCAAGAAGGAAAACGTAGAATAGGCATGGTACTAAGTTTTTCCTTTAATGTCTCAAATGCGCACTGCTATGGTTCTCCCAGTAGAACGTACCTTTCCCTTTGAGTAACTCTTCCAACGGTGCAAAAATTTTGGCATATCCTTTGATAAACTTCCTATAATACCCTGTATGACCCAAAAATCCACATACCTCACTTTGACTAGTAGGCTCCCTTATGCCTATAATGACTGCAACCATAGTTGGATTGACAACCAAACCTTCCTTATAGATTATGTGTCCAAGAAATATCCCAAATGGTGTAGCAAATATGCACTTCTTAATGTTCAAGGAGATACTCAACTGTCTACATATTTCAAACATTAAGCTCATATTTTCACAATGATCCTTAACTAATCCATACACCGTACAATCATCCAAATAAACTTGTAAGAAGTTGTGAATAAATTCCTTGAATGCTTGAACAACTATGCACAAAAATATAGTAGGCACATTTTTCAGACCAAAAGGCATTATAGTATAGGTGAAGCTACCCCATCCAGTAGTAAAAGTAGTCTTTTCTTGATCCTCCTAGGTAATCCTAACTTGATGATACCCAGAGAACCCATCTGTAAAAGAATAGATTTCCCACCCTACAACACCTTCTAGTATTTTCTCTGTGAATGGCATAGGAAAGGGATTAGTCACACATGCAGCATTCAACTCCATGTAGTCCATGCAAATCCTAATCCATCCATCCTTCTTGATATTGATCACGATTGGACTAACCCATTCTGATTCATCAAGGGGATTGATAATTCCAAACTTCATTATTTTATCAATATCTTCTTTGAACTTTTCACGCAAGTTGGGGTTCATCCTATAGGGTCTCTTTCTAACTGGATGTGCACCCTCTTTAAGCTTTATCTTCATCTCCCCTAATGATTCATGCATGCCTTTAAGTTTATTGTACCCCCTAGGGAATAATTCCTAATAATCCCTTACTAACTCTATGTTTTTTGCCACTTCAGAGTTTGACCAATAGTCCCCAATTATGGATTCCTTAGGCTTAGCCTCTAATCCAATATTCACCTTCTTTGTCTTCATAGGTTCATGATAGGAACACATGGTCTTATCTGCACTGTCCAACACCTCATGCCTACTTGTTGAATGGTTTACATCTAGATTTTCTACTCCGTCATCCACTAAGTAGATTATTTTTACTTTTTTTTCTCAAGGCAAGCATGTTGAAGTAATGTGGCATCAGCCTCTATTTTTTCAACAAGATGCGCTCTTGAGTCCCCTTCATCTAATAACTCCTGAAGGAGTTCTTTAGCCTTGGAACTATCTCCCATAGTTAAGCACTTGATGAATTTCTATGCTTCTTCCACCAGAGGCTTTGTAGAGAAGAAGTCAAACATATGGGCCATTCCTACAATTAAATCATGCCAATTTTTTATCTCTCTATGGAGTTCTACATATACATACCATGCACGCGTGCAACCTTGTAAAGTAGGAATAAAACTTGTGCACCCAGAGCGAAGATGGTAAATATTTCATGCCCCTCTGTCCAGAGTCTCTCACACTGCTAAACATGTTGTTGAACAGGTTGGTTACCATGATAAGTGTAGATTTGAGTAGGTTAATTTCTCCTTGAAGAACCTAGTGGTAAGAGTAATCCTAATTTCATTCCATCCTACAAGATTATCCTTGTGGGCCACCCACCTATGCGCACAACTATCCTGCACGTAGGGTATATGCTAGCATATTCCTTCTCTCCAACTGGTCTATCTAATGTTCTTCCATGGTGACACAAGAACACCATACGGATCTCCTTCTCCAGTGTAATGAGGCACCGAGTTTTTACCTGTTCTCTTGATATAACGTGGTTTTATGTCCTCTAGAGAAATATATTTTTTACTTCATGCCCCA
Source organism: Taxus chinensis (assembly GCA_019776745.2). Classification (NCBI taxonomy): domain Eukaryota; kingdom Viridiplantae; phylum Streptophyta; class Pinopsida; order Cupressales; family Taxaceae; genus Taxus; species Taxus chinensis. The sequence goes on from CM034146.1 coordinate 581,509,889, forward strand.
CAAACTCATAAGTGATGTGAGCCCAGTTATCACAAGAAACACTTGTAGTATCGCTTGATAGACTTTGCATCCTCCCACTGAATGATTCCTTCTTTTCATGGCTCAAGAACCTCTGGATCCCAGATGGCGTGTACATAAATCCTATTCAGGTCCTCTTCACTCAAGGTATCAACATAGGGTGCAGATTTTCCATCTGTTAAAGGGATAATAACTCTTTCCTCCTTGTTTTCAAAATTGTTATAACCCTTGTTGAACCGAAGATCAAGCATTATTTGTCATAGCACCAAGGATGCCCCAATAGAGTATAGGAAGCTATCTGACTCTACCAGTACTAAAACCTCAAAATCTCCAGTGAACTTGGCTCCTTGTATGGTAATGGATGCATCTTTCAAAACTCCAATGGGAGTGGCCTTAGTCCGATTAGCCATGAACAATACATTAGAGGATAGGCTATAATGGGGGTCTCCCCATTTGTACCCATGCATCTAAGGTAAGAACATTGACTTTCGTGCACCTGTATCAATCAATATATTACTCAATAGACTACCCATCCACAATGGCATCCAGAGTGATTTCCTTTTCATAATCTAGGTTATGAGGGGGAAGATTCACAAGCAAGATCTATCGTCAAGTCTCAGACACTTGCACACAGAGTGTTTCCATTTTAACCATTTCCCTAATAGTGGAATGATATTCTCTTAGTGAAACATTTTACACACTTCCCTTCAAGTCATCCATATCGAGTTTGGACCGTCTCTAATGCTTTCTTTTGCTCCATCTTCCGTGATTTCTCCTTTAAATACTTGTATTTCACCCTGAAGATTCCTGAGTACCTCCATGGTTTCCTGGTAAACCTCGTTCTGATGGGTGCAAGATTTGGGTACCATGAATGTAGAACCTCCTCCTTAGTGATGGTAGGCACTTCTAATGTAATGATCTCTTTGGTACACATCGCTGTTAGCCTCAATGTGGGTCGTGATCTTTACCTGCAATGCCTCAAATTCTGCTTCCATGTTGGGAATCCACTGATTTTCCATAGCGCGTAATGTATCCTAACCATCTCCTGCGCCTTTGTTTTCTTGTTTATGTTGCTTGCTAATTTGTTCATACAAGTCTGGGAATTCCTCATACCTATGAGTTTTTTCCACAAAAATAACATGTAATATTCTAAGGACATTCACGCCTGTAGTGGTCTAGGAGATCTGCATGTATAACATATCCCATGCGAGGGAAATCATCTTCTTCCACCACCATGGCCTCGTCCTCTGAATCCCACCACAGTATCCTCAAACTTTGATCTTGTGCTACCTTCAAAACTGCCCTTCATTCTGATCATAGCGTGCACCTGACTGTGATCCTGATCCTGATGCTCGTTATTGCCTTTAGAGTTATTTAAAACTCATGTCTATCATATACTAATATCTATAGCATCTTAGATCTGATCAATCAGCCGGTAGTCGTTCCGTGTCATGAGTCGTGGACCTACATATTTTACAGTAACTTGAAAGATGTTCTTCCTTATCGTGCATTGTAATAATGGGCATCAGCTAGCATCACAATTTAAATGACATATCTCACAGTCTAATAGTAATGAATGCATATTGATCTATGAGGAAAAATATCATTTGTGTGACCTTCCACTTCGGAATCTATGTACCAAATCCCTGTGCGTGTCTCATGTGCTGAAATTGTCCGATAGTTTCTTCAACTACTTTGTCCATAGCTATGATCTATACTTCTAAAAATGGGCTCACCCCAGTGTCTATACTTCCAACTGCCTTAGTGCGTAAAGCTACTTCAAGTGCTTCGTGTGGATTGGTGTATGTCTTATGTGATAATGCTCTCCTAAAAGGTGTAATCAGACCTCCAACAAACCATTGTGCATATTGGCTTGCGTGAATATCATAAGACAAGCTTAGATAACAATGTTTTAAAATGGGCATCATACTCTCTAACACTCTTCAGTAGTTCCTTTCTTAATATCCTTGAGTGCACTTATACTCTTCTTGTTCAAGCTCAGGGATGTGAAAATATTTAAGGAATGCATCTTTTAAAGTTGTATAGTCTACGCAAGTCTGATCAAGGTCAAACTTTATATACCAGTTGTGTGTGCACCCTTGTAACATAGTAGAAAATTAGGCTTACCTACGTTGAGAAGTCATGTCCATTCCTTTTGCTGCACCATATTATTTCACACATGTGTACGTGTTCACCAGTCATCTTTTATGCCCCTATACTCTAGAAAGACAAAGAGACATCTCCATGTAAATATTCTAGGGTTGGTGTGGACCTTTCCCACCTAATCTAGAACCTCGTGTGTTTCCTCTGCCTCCAGAACAACCAGATCCACCTGAGCTAAAGCCACATATACCTCCTGATCCCGATCCTGTAGCTAGGTGTTAGACTAGAATATGTACTTACCATGTGTCCCAATAGTAGTACAAAATTGTACCCTGGTAGTCTACAAAGTGTTACTACTCCCAAGAAGATAGTCCAAAAATATGCATGTACCTAAATTTTGTGCAGATGATACACCCGAAAAGGTACTGCCATATAACAATGAAGCCATTTACGCTACCATTATTGTGCCTCTTCAGAAGATTCAATCACACTCTTCCACTGCTTGAATTATCTTTTTGAGCTGTTTGTTGTACTAGATGCTAGAAAACTAAAACACAAGGGCAAGGGTGCTAGGTGGATTTAGATGCGCGCCCGCGGCCCAGGTCATCTCGGTTGGCATGTGCTTTTGCATGAGGCCAAGGAGGGTTCCCTGTCATGCTTTCCCAAATGGGGGAGTTCCTGATGCTCATAGTTCCATGTCTTCTATGCGTGAACTTCAACTCCTTCCCGAACTATCTTTCTCCTGCAACACCATCCTTCTCTACAACCTCCTCTTGCTTCTCTACCTCCCTCTTGTGCACCTCATTATACTTAATCCACCTTTCTTCTCTCTACCTCTCTATCATTAGGTCTTCCATCTTTCACCCAAGCCTGCTCCTGCCCCCGCGTATGTGATGAGGTTTAGTTCATCCATCGAGTTTAGTCTCTACAAATTCAAATTTACCATCAAAATTTTGATCACCAGTGGAATGCCCTACAGGTAAGTTCCTCTCGGATATCATAAAAACTGGAATTCAGCTACCTCTGGGCACGAATAATTGGAAGTTGAGTACTCCAAGATATAACTATTCAGAACACCACAGAACCACATATCCAGAGCATGATTCCAAATCATATCAGTATCATAAAGGGTCTGAAATTCTTCCTGTGCACCTAGAAAAGTGTGCGATACCTCCAATTCCAGTTTAGATGCATACAGCAATCAGCCACTTGTACAATTCTATTGGAAAGATAGAGAAGAAGCTCTGATATAAATTGTCATACTAAATTCTGTCTCCACCCATACGTGCGTGCATTAAACTTAGATCCGGTGTTGAACCATCCGTGCGTATTCTTCTTCCAGGTCGTGTATCCACTCCTTAACACTTGCTAGGGTCAACTAGGTATGTCTTCATCACAAATCATCCTAAAAACAACTGAAAAAGAGGTCCCGACAACGGAACCAATGATGCATCTTAGAATTTACTAGTAATAAAATCCCAGGCGTGCTAACACATCACTCAGCCTAGACTAAGCGCTTACTCAAAGCACGCAAAGGTACCAGGCCCCTCTTTAGGGTTGCTATTATAGGAAGTTAGCATGATGAATACTTGTAATGCATTCAGATCGATAACTAATATAACATTAATACAGATGCATATTCAGATATAGATCTAGAGACATAACATAATTAAAAGATAACCATAATGGAACTCAAGCATACAAGAACTAAATTATAACTCAGTATTTGATACACCTGATTCCAGTCCAATACATCTCCATTGCATGTTAACTACATGATAAATACATAAAATATTTACTACAATAGATAATACCATACACTCATGCACGCATCACATATCTGGCAACATAGCCTTACAATAACTCTAGTTCTAACACATATATTTATTCTCTCTGTATGTATATATATATATACTACACAGTTCACTACATATTTATAAGGGTGGGGACTTTCCCTTCACCTGCTTATCTAATCCCAAAATAGGTCACATGATATTATTAGCCATGTGTCATTACAATAATAGCTACACATGTGCAAGTGCGCTAACAATAGACTATCTATCTAGTTAATTGTCAGTAGTAAATCTAGTTCCATGGTCTATGTCCATGCAAAGCGCTTCGTAGCCATGATCCTCCAATGAATAACAAATGTGTGTCGTGCACAAGTCTCTAACTCGGTTTGTGTGATTTACATGCTATCTCCAAAAATATATTCATCATCGTGAAAATGGCTAAGTTCCTAAATCTGTCTATCGATTCTGCAACGCGTGATTCCTTCTCTAATGCTCCCTATGCTTTTGAATGTGCTCTATTCTCTACGTGAACCCTCTGTATTTTTTCCACTAAGTGCCAGAGTCTGACTGATCAACATTGTACCTCTCAAACATGTGTCTCAAATTATCACAATGATCCTTGACTAAGCCAAATACTATTCAATCATCCAAATATCCCTATAAGAATTTATGAATGAAGTCCTGAAATGCTTGTATAATAATACACGAGAATATTGGTGGCACATTTCTCAAGCCAAAGGGCATGATTGAATATGTAAAACTTTCCAAACTCAGCAATGAAGGTTTTCTTCTCCTTGAATTATTTCGTGATGCGCACCTGGAGATAACCTAAAAACCCATCTATAAACAAATATATCTCGCGCCTAACAACTACTTCAAGGATTTCTCTATGAAAAGGGTGGGAAAGGGATCTATGACACATGAAGCATTGAGATGTCTGTAATCTACACAAATCCTTATCCTCCCATCCTTCTTAATGCTTATGACCATGGGGCTAACCCATTTAGATTCTTCAATTGGCTTAATAATTATAGGCTTCAGCATCTTATCAATTTAATCCTTCACCTTCACGTGTAGATTAGTATTCATCCTATAAGGCCTCTTCCTAACCAGGTGCACGTATTCTTTTAGCTTGATCTTCATCTCACCTAAATAAGGATGTACACCTTTTTACTCATGATAACCTTATGGAAAGAGATGTTGAAAGTCATGTAAGAACTTGATCATCTTGGCTACTTCCTATTTTGACTAGTAATCCCCAATTATTGCTTCATTGGGCTCATCTTTTATACCAATGTCTACCTTATTTTTTTTATGGGAGGATGGTACGTGTGTGTCTTCTCATCTGAAGAATCATGTACACCTTCAGTATGGTTAACATCCAGATTGTCAACTTCCTCATCATTAATCATATATACCTATTTATCCTTCTCTTTTTATTTTTAGGCACGACCCATATGTACTTCTTATGTTTCTTCAAGATCAAGGTGAACCTCAAGATCAGGCTCTCTAAATAGCTCTAGCATGATCTCTTCTACTTTTTCACTATCCCCCAATGTGATGCACTTAATTATCTGCAATGTTTCATGGACTGAAGGATTAGTAAAAGAGTAATCAAAAGTTTCAGTCATACCTGCAGTCATCTCCTGCCAATTAGTAGTTGTTAGTGCAAAATCACAGCACCCCCAAATGAGTCATCAGATATGATTTTCTAAGGTAGATTCATTTGGTGTGATTTACATAACATTGAATTTTCCCCAAAGTGTGGGACTTTGCAAATGGGAAAACTCTCTAGATTAAGGTTGGTTCCTACTCCTTTGTTTAGGTGTATGCATGAAATCATATGGGATCTATCCTAAATCCTACTCTAATTTACCAATGAGACAGATTTAAAGAAGGGATGCAAAGAAAATAAAACTTAAGCTACAAGGTGATACACCAAAGGAGTGATGAATAATTATTTTTTTGGTAGACACAAACTAGAAGAATGCAACACAAAAACATGCATAAAATAACCAAAGTTGTAATGAAGGATCAAAAGACAATAATTAACACAGAAAGGGATAAAGATCACCCACAGAACATGTATTATTGCTCTCATAGATTGATATGATGTATTACAATATTAACAAGGAAAATTTACATTTACATTCTATATGGGAGGTTTGAAACTCCATGAATTCACTTGCTAAGGGGAAGAGGGGAGCCTGCAAAACAAAATAATGTCCAACTCTTTACAATGAATCTTGACCCTACTTTTATAGATTCAACATAGAGGGGAGAAAGAGAGACAAGCAAGAAAAATGGTTCCAAGCTCAACCACTGCTATTAATGCCTCCCATAAAATCTGCACACAAATCTATCTTGATTGTATCAATTTCTTATTCAACGCCTCGAAGAAGGAGGAAATGGTGGATCAGATCAAAATATGATTTGGTTGTTGGGGAAAAGATACATCCTGCATTGATGGCCGTAAATATGTTTCTCCATTTTAATCCCACCTAACCTCCCCAAAATTAAATTTTGAGATGTCTATGGTGTAGATGAGGCCGATCTCTTTCCAACGGTGTCATACTTGTAATATTTTGAGCCTTGAGTTGAAAGATATGCCCCTTCGAAGTTTTAATCGGATCCATAAAAAAGGGTGGGAAAGCCGGTTTAAAAAATGGGCCCCCTTTTCTATATGGGACATGTGGAGGGTTGGCACTTGTTCGAGGGTGGCCTCTGTATTTTTCTCTTGGAATGGCATGAGGCTGACACATGGCTTCCTTCGTTGGCCTACTCAATTTCTATGTTTTTGGGTAATTCCTTTGCTCGGCGGGGTCATATTTCTTGACCAGAGACATGTGGCAACCTGACCCTTATTTGAAAACCTCCTTCTAACCTTTCTCTTGAACTAGCACCATTTGGACACTTGGCACCCTCCACTGGTCTATCTCATTTTTTTACTATTCAACCTGACCCTGTCCCCTTTTAAAATGGGACGCATGGAGGCTCTGCACTCACTTAGAAACTGCTTAGAGTTTTTATTCAAAAGAAGTGTCGGATTGACACTTGGAATCCTCCACAGGCTCTTAGACTTTTCAATGGCCCCTCTTTCTTTTTGGGTTACGTGGTGAATTGGCACTTATTTGAGCCTTTTCCCTTTAAAAATTCTCTTGGAGATGCACCAAACTAACGCGTGGTGGCTTCCGTGGCACTTCTATACTTGGTCTCTTTTTTATCCCCCACCCTGTCTGCCTTTTGACCTCTATTGACCATTTGCTAAGTGGAGGGCTAGTGTAAGTTTGAGTCTCCCTTTTTGGATTCAAATTTGGAGAATCATTGTGCCGACACGTGACTCTCTCCGCTGCCTCCTCCATACTTAGTTGATTTTTTGACTCATTCTGAACTGTTTTAAGCCCGAAGACTTTGGATCTTCACCATTTCTTCTCTTTCTTGCTCCTGGTTTCTTTGAGACACTATTCCTCTTTCATTGACCTTGGTATTCCAATTCTGAGCCTACCTGTAACCTGTTAAATAGATTTAAGACACGAATCCACTCGACAGAGCCGTCTCTTTTCTTTCTTTATGCATAAGGTCATCTGGTCCTTCGTAGGTCCCACCACTCCATCATTGAGTCCTTTTACGACCTATTTGCAAGATTTAACCATGTTTTCTATGGTTCTTCCTAAGTGGGGTCGTGGTTGATCCAATATTTTACCTGGGGAGTGAAATATGGATAACAATTTGGTGACTTACGTGGGTATCTACCTACTAGATTAAAATACCAATTACCTTGTCACATTCGTTGGGCATGGATTCGAGGACAACGGTCTGATACTGATCCTTCCTCTGATTCACGAGCCAAACTGTTTTCACTCTTAATTTTCATAAGAAATCTCGAAATGATGGTTTTTGAGAGTAGAAAATTATTTTAACCTTAGGCTTCATCTGTTCTATATGGGTTATGTAAGAGAAACAACACAACACCATGACTGTATACAAAATTTGAAATCATACATGCTCTAAGTAGAACATGCAGAGTGTGCAAAGCACTTAGGAGAAAAGAAATATAAACTAAAGAACAAGATGATGTGCACAAGCACTTATAGGAATGATAAAGTAAACTAATATGTACAAGGTGAGGAACTTTCCTTGTAGTAGTAGTGTTTAAGATAAATTTCATTTATTAGAATCTTCTATCTCTTCACCATCCAATGTAGACAATTGGAAGGCATTGGTATTTTTACATTTTATGACCATGTAAGGGGCCACTCCAAATGACATCAAACATGGAATGAATACTTGGTTTTTCCCGATCTGCATCCCATTTCAAAACTAGTTCTCCTTCTTGGAAGGTCCTTGTCTCTTGCCTTCTTGTGAAAGCATCTCTTAATTAAGGCTTGTTCCTTCTCTGTTATTTGAAGTGTGTGTTCTCGTGGTTTCTTCCAACTCTTCAATTTTGCATATCTGGCCTCCAATTGGTTCAAACTCAGAACATCTCTATTTGCTTCATAAGTTCCAATGCTGGCAACTCAACTGATATAGGCAACACTGCTCTCTTTCCCATAGACAGGTTTGAATGGAGAGCTTCTTATATACATCTTGGGTGTTGTACTATCATCCCATAAGGATGATTTTAGTTTCATGTGCCAAGTTCTCATGATTTTCATCCAAAGTTTTTTATGATAATCTTTAGTAGGTTCTTATGTTGGTGGACTCATACTTGGCCATTACCCTGAGGGTAATATTTTGATGAAGTGCTCAAGAAAATCCCATTCCTAACATACCCATCCTATGATTTTGGAACCTATGAATCCCAATGCATTGTCTGATATAATAGTGGCTCGGTACTCCAAATCTGGTCACTATCCCTTCATAGAAATCTAGTATGCTAGACTCATTAACTTCTTTAAGTGTCACTTGCCTCGGTGCACTTGGTGAAATAGTTTGTTTCCATCAGAATCCATTTGTGGCCTTGGCTTGAATTTAGATTTATGAATCCAATGAAATCCAATACCCATTGCATAGAATGGTTGGTCCACTGAAATTGGTGTGTAATGGAAGTGTTGCTAGCCTATTCTTTTCCTCTGAAGAATGTATAGTTCTTGAACTTTTTGATCCATGCATAGCAATCACTAAACACCATGGGCCAATAATAAATTTACCTTCATGATCTTGAGTGTTGTCACCCATGGATAAAAATGGCCTCCAACTACTTCATCATGGAACTCTTGTAACACTCTCTCTAATCTAATATTTGTCCCAATGCACCTTAACAAAACGCCATTGATGTCCCTTTTGAATAAGATGACTGTCAATGAAGCACATATGGGATGGCTTGTAGTTTGAAATGTCTCCTTTTTGTTCTACTCATTTCTGGAGGACATAGGCATGTTTGAAGGAAGTGCACCATGTTTTGAGTCCAACAAGAAGTTGGCACATCCTCATTTTCTTTCTCTTGACTATTTTTCGAATACGAAAACAACTTCTTTTTCACTGTTTACCTCATCTTGTTGACTTGAGGCTAGTTGTTCACACAATCCCTTCCCAATAGACCAGCTTAGTGACCTTTATTTCAATGTCATACTCTATGACACGAGTGATCCATCCTAAGCACGTTTTTCATTCAAATCCTTGCTGAGAAGGAAGTCCTTAAATCCCGCATGGGAGACTAACAGTTGGATTTTATTGTTTGAGAACCAGGTGTTTAAACTTCTTTAACCCTCTGATCACTGCCAAGACTTGCTTTTTGATGAAGGATGTATCTCACTTCATAATATTCACAGCACCTTAGCTGAAGAAAGCAATTGGATAGACTCTACTTTTCTAAGGCAGAGTCATTTGGTGTGATCCACATAACATGTGAACTTTCCCCAAGGTGTGGGACCTTGCAAATGGAAAATATCTCTAGATTAAAGGTTGGTTCCTATTCCTCTATGTTAGGTGCATACATGAGAATTTGCACCCCTTAAGGATCTATCTCTATACCTAATCTAAAATTTTCCAAGGAGATAGGGATAAAAAGGGATATAAGAAATAAGAAATGACTAAACTACAAGGTGATGCACCAAAGGAATGATGAAAACTAGTTTTGTACTAATAGACACAAACCAACAAAATAAATACAATAATCAAGCATAGATAACCAGATTTATAATGAAAGACCATATGTGAGTAGAAGAGACATAAAGGATATAGAATTCGGATCACAAACGTGTTTTATTGCTCTACAGATTCGATACAATGCATTACAAAATATCCAAGGAGGTAAGAAAACATAGTTGAAATTTTAATGGAAGGCCTGAAACTCCACAAATTCCTTTGCTAGAAGGAAAGGGGATCGCTTGCAAAACGAAAATAATGTCTAACCCATTTACAATGAGTCTCGAGCCTGTATTTATAGATTCGTATACAGACGGGAGAGAAAATAGTAGAAGCGGGAAAAATCGGGTCCAAGCCGCAACCACCACTATTTAATGTAGTCCCATAAAATCTGTTCAAATCTATCTTGACAGCACCAAGTCCTTATTCAATGCACCTCGAAGGAGGAAGAAGCAGTGGGAGTAGATGCGAATCCGATCTGGTTTTTGAGGCAAGAAGATCCTGCATTAAAGGTCTAAAAAACGTTTCTCCATTTTTCACCGACCCAGGGTCTGAAAAAATGTTTTTTTAATCTTTCCATGGCATGTAGAGGATTTTGCCGAGATAGCTTCAGCAATGGTGTAAGATGTGTAATATTTGAGCCTTGAGTTGAAAGATATTCCCCTTCAAATTTTGTATCAGGTATCGTATAAATGGGTGGGAAAACAATTTGACAAAATGGATCTCCTTTTTAATATGGGGCACATGTCAGCTACGCCATTAGGGAAAAATCAGGTTTTGGGTCTAGTGATTTAACTTCTTTTTCCCCCTTCTTCTGTAAAAAAAAATGCAAAACTCAGAAAACTCTTGCCATGGCCTTAACGCTCCGCTTGGACACATGGCACCCTTTGGTTGGCTAGGGAGATGCGCTTCAATTTTTATCTTTTATCTTTTGACAAAAGGAAAATTTTCACCTTTTCCTCTGACTCCCTCGCTTTGACCTTGACTCAAGGGCAAAATGGTCAATTTTTCCTTTAGGTGAGAGTTGTCGGCCCATTTTGCAACTTTTACACCTTTGGAATAACAAGGGTTCAAAAAGACCAACTTTCCCCTCTGATGGCCCGCTTTAGCGAGTGCTAGTTTAGGCTTGCCACATGGCGTTTCCTCTGACTGCCTGCACCTAATTTCTATATTTTTAGTTAAGTCTTTTTCTTGGTCGAGGTCATATTTCTTGACCTAGGACAATGGCAGTCTAGCGCTCATTTGGAAACCCTCTCTATTCAATCCTTGAATTAGCATCATTTAGAAACTTGGCCACTCTTCACCGGTCTACCCCATGCATTGACCATTCAACCAACTCTGACCCCCTTCTTTCTGACCCTACTATTGGACACGTGTTGGTCTACCTGTGACTCATTTTAAAAGGAAATGGCTTGAAAGAGTCATTTGCCTTTTGCATAGGTCAGTTTAAAGTTATCAACCAACACTCCATTGTTGAGTCCTTGGCTTTATTTAAAGATATGAATCCCTTTTATCAAGTTCTTTCTATGCTATGTGGCCCAATGTTTTCCCAGGGGGAGCTGGACACTTATTTGGTGACTCCATGTGCCTGCTAGATGAAAAGGCCTTGTCTAATCTTGGGCATGGAGTCGAAAACCATATTGATTCACTATGCGAGCCTCAGCCATTTGCATCTCAATTTTATAAGAAATCTAACAAAGGTTTATGATAGATGCAAATTGTTCTGACCTGGGGCTTTCTGTCTTTCTTGACTGCATTCTGAGCAACAAAACTGCCCCAACTATTACAAACCTTGATACATACTAAATAGACATGCAGAGCGTGCAAAGCACTTGTGTCTGAAAAGCAACCTAAACTACAACAAGATTATGTTCAAGCACTTGGAGAAAATAAATAACATTATGTACAAGGTGATAACCTTCCTGCTATAGCAGTGTTTAAGATACTTGGTCAATTTATTGGATATGCAATTCCTCACCATGTAGACAATTTGAAAGCTGAAAGCTACTTTGGACAACTGTCACCATGTAGGGGCCCCCCTTCTGGAATGCCTTCCTGGTTTTTCCTGATCTGCATCCCATTTGTCTCCCTTCTTTACTCATCCCTGAGGACACATGCCATTTGAAGACTACTTGTATTGACCCTCAACAAGGAGTAGGTACATTTATTTCCTTCCTCTTGATTATCCTATAGAACAAAAACAGACCTCGTTTTCACTATTTTCATAGGGTCATTTAATAGTTATTCACACATGCCCCTTCCCACTCCAGCTTAGTGACCCTGAGTCCAATGTCATTTCCATGACACGAGTGATTTGCAAGATTAGAATCAGTTTTTGAGAAGGATTTCTTTAACTCCCATGTGGAAGGTAGATTGTGGATTTTAGTATTTGAAACCAGATGTTTAAACTTCTTTATCCTCGAGCGAGGAAATTTGCTTTCTCGATGGAGTATCTCACTTCATAGTCTTCCAGACCTTTACTGAAGAAAGAAATTGGCTTGTTTTGTACCTTCTTTGTTCTGTTGAATTAAGATTGCAAAAATTGTGTCACTACCACCAGAGTTCATATATTATGAAGTCTTTAGAAAAATATGGATTCACAAGAGTTGGGGCTTGTGATATAGCTTCTTTTATGGCCTCAAAACTTGCTTTTCCTTCAGCTCTGTCCACCTAAACGCCAAACTCTTCTTCAACATCAACTGTTATTGGCTTGACAAGGGTAGTAAAGTTTGGTACAAACCTACAGACAAAATTGATTTTTCCTAAGAAGCTTTGAAGAGATTTCTTATGGCTTGGCAATGGCAATGCTCTTATTGCTTCAACTCTCTCTGGGTCAATTGCCAAACCTTCCTTTGACACAATATGGCCTAGAAGCCTGGCCCTCATGGGCCAAGAATATGCATTTTTTAGGGTTCAATGATACCCCAAATCTCCTACACCTTTGAAACACCTACCTTAGGTGAAAATGGTGGTCTGCTGCATTTTTGGAGAACACAGTAATGTCATCCAGATAGATCAGTACTATTTTGTTGATCAGCCCTTTGAATTCCATATCCATTTCCCTTTGGAAAGTGGCTTCGACATTAGACAATCCAAATGGCATTTTTCTGTAGGCATAAGTGCCCCATTTGGTGGTGAAATTTGTTTTGAACTGATCATCTTCTTTCACCATGATCTGGTTGTACCCTGAGTAGCCATCTAGGAGAGAGAATCTCTCTGATCCAGACACCACTTGCAAGATCTGCTCCATTGAAGGGAGTGGGTAGTGATCTTTGAGGGAAGCTCTGTTCAAGTCTCGAAAGTCCTACACACAACCTAATCTCTCCATTTTTCTTCCTGACTGGGACCAAGTTTGCAACCCAGCTTGAGTGTTTGATTGGAAATATGATACTTTCCTCTATCAGCTTGTTTATCTCTTTCTTCATCAGAGGCTCAATGTGTGGATTGACTGGTCTCTTCTTTTTCCTGATGGGCTTAGTAGTTGGATCTAGTTCAATTGTGTATTATGCTAGCTTTGGATTGAACCCTCTTAGGTATTCATAGCTCCAAGAAAATACATATGGTAAATTCTTGGAAAAGTTTGTATGAATTCATACCTTTCTTTCACTCGGTGGCCACTTTTCCAATTTGAAGTGTTTTTCCTTCTCCAACTACAATTGACTCTGAATCTTCTCCTTTGATCTGTATATTAGCCTTCTCTTTTCTAAACTGATCATTAGGATTGAAGATAGACTCCAATGTCACTAAGCCTTTGGGAAGCTTGTTTGTATGACAGATGCACTACTTGATCTCCATATTGCTTCTCTAATCTATTTTGATTCCTAGCTAAGAACTCAGCTTCTTCTTATAAAAAATTAATGATCTTGCTGATCATTCTCAAACACCTACCAGCATGTGTTATTATCTAGCACTACTGGCCTCACAATTACATGGATATGTGGCTTGTCCTTTGTCCCTCTTGATGCCTGTCAACCACATCAAATGTTGCTCCAACTGTTGCAAGCCTATCAACAGATTCATTCTCCTTCCTGGGTATGGACACAATGTTGAAGTCTTCGAAATCCTCAATGAGATCCCATACCCTACTCTTGTAGATTTTGAGCAGGTCATTCTTGAAAGCATTTTGTCCTTTGACTTGATTGGCAACCAGTTCACTTATCACCAAACACTTGCAAGTTCTTGATTCCTCGTCTTCTAGCCCAATGCAATCCATGAACCAAAGCCTCATATTTAGACAGTGTTATTTGAGTAGGAAAATTGGAAATGGAAGGCTGAGTAATATTTCATACCTTGGGGTGACACAATCATAGCTCCACCTCTGGCTCCTTGTCTACTTCTCGAGCCATCAAAGAAAAATTTCCATACCTCAAATTGTCATCTTGTATATTTTGGCTTAATGAGGTCAGGAAGAGGATGATTCTTTTCATATAGATAGTAGACACCTAGCTCAGATTCTTCCATCTCCTAGGGGTCAAAATCATGTAATTTTGACCACCCAATCATCGAGAGTCAAGTTTGGGATACATCCCACCTTGGTATTTGCTTTAGAAGTGTTTAGGAGGTCTTCCTGATCAAAAGCTAAACAATTTGCATTGATTGGGCTAGGCACATAAGACTCAATGTGATAATCTACTATGGGCTAAGATCTGATTGTGGCCTTCACCCCATACCTTATTCTAAAGAGCATATGCAACTGAGTCAGCAGAAAAATAGCCTCCAATTTTGCTAGTGAAGTCGCTAGAAAAACAAAATGCAAAATGTGGTGGCAAATCTATGACTGATACATTCTGTAAAACAGTCACATTGGGGCAGGCATGCAGAGTGAGGCTTAGATCCTTGATGATTCCAATAGTTGTCACTGTTGTCCCATCTAATTGTACTACCCCTCTAGAGATGACTTCATACTAGAGACCCAGTTGATCAACTATTTACTTTAGGCATTACAGAACTACTTGCCCTATAATCAATCATGCAATTATGCACCAAATTATCCCTAATGATTAATGAAACATAGAATGGAGGAGGTCTCAGGTTCTTACCTTGTTGCTCTCGATGGTTTTCCTGCAGGTTGAGCTGTATTGGTAAGCACTTTCTCTTACTGGTTAGGGGTTGATTTGAGCTTGACCAATTTTACATGGTAGTTTAATAGATCCCTCTACCCTGGAATGGCTAAGTGACTCCCATAGTGAAATGTTCACACTTTTCCTCTTCATTTTCTCAATGATATTAAATGAGCTATCCTTTTTCTGCCCCTTCACTAGGCACATTTTTTTCTTGCACATGGGTTGTTACAACCGGTGCCTGAGTAGATTTGGAAGGTGGCTTGGATTGTCCTTACATATTGGGAGTTATATTTTGGATGCCAATACCTTGCTGGAGCAATGGAGGATTGAGGATCACCTGATTTTGGTGAATGTTACTTCTCCAATATTTCTCTTCTTGGACCATGTATTGGCAGCTATACTTTGAGAAGGAGTCTGATTCATTCCATAGAAGTCTTCAACCTTCTCAATTGACAAGCATAGTTTTGTTTGGGGGTCCCTCTTGTTGGAGCTCCTTGCTGCTGACTTTACTTCTTGGCTAGGTTCTTGTGACACACCAACAGTTTGCACCATCAAAGCCTAATTTAGTGCACCATTGAAGCACATCGATTGATTATGTGGCTGATTACATGGGAAACACCAATCATACTCTTGTGCCATGTTATTTTGTGTTGGAACCAATGCCCTTGATGTTGAAGTTATGTTTGGATCATATGACCTAAAAGGTCTAGCAGCTTGAGGTTGTCCTTGGTGTTGACTCTGAGTTACATCCTAGGCTTGTGGTCTATTTTGTTGATAAGAGGGTCTAGCCTGATACTGAGCTTGAGGCTGATATGGCCTAGAACTCTGAGCCTGCTATCTTTTAATGGTTACTAACTCATTCCCCAGGTTTTGAAGTTGTTTCATCACTTCCTGAACCTCCTTTGAGGTGTTAGATGATGAGGTGGAGGATTCAGCTGAACTTTGACTCCTGGGAGTAGGTATAGGAGCTATTGTGGGTGTTTGGCTGGTACTTGGGTTTCCTAATTCGGGGTATAGAGGCATGGATGGCCTAGGGGCAAGTTTTCCAGCCTGAATTAAATAATTCTTAGCTCCTATGGAAAGGTTATAGGTTGCAGGTAAGTTGTGTCCCCCATTGACTGAATCATTAAAGACAATATCAAAATTTAAAGCCCTATAAGACTTCATTAGTGGGCTTTAATGTTATGGAATCCTGTCCTAAGTCCATTGAAATATAAGGTTGAAATCCGTCAGTTTCTCATTAGGAGCTCTCTTGATTGTTTTCAGCTGCTCCAAAAAAGACAGGTTATCTTCTTTTTCTCCAAACATGGTTGTGAAGAGTTGTGCATAGACCTAGTCCCTAGTTTTGAATAGAGACTGCTTCAAGGCTCCTGAACCATTGTGAAGCTTTACCTTTGAGTGAAGAGGCTAGTAACTTGACTGTAATGTCCATCTCAGTGATCTCATGGATTGTACAGACATTTTCAATGTCTTGAACGTGGTCACTAGGAGAAGTCTAGTTTTCCCCAGTGAAATATGGGATGCTCTTTAATGATACAATCGGGACTGGTTTTTGTGCAGTCAAGAGTGAGTGGGCTACTGCCAGTGAAGTCTGACATAAGGATTTGGTTAAGCCATTCTGATCGGCCTGAGTACACTTCTTGTTTAAAAGAACGATGGCCTACTAAGGAGGAGGTGTTGATAAGGCTCTGTCTGGGGGAGATGGAGACCTTTCGGCTCTTCTACCTCTTCTCCTTTTATCTAGAGACAACTGTATGTGTACAAATTGTCCTTCCTCTCTTGTTCTTGACCTTGTTTGTATCCTTTTTACATGAACTTGGAAAACTTGGACTATTTAAACTAGTTGGATTCTGTTTCTTTTGGAGTCTCCAAATATATAATTCTTAAAATCTTCTTAAAAGTTAGAATCACAACAACTGCACATCATATCTTACTATAATAAAGATGGATATTTATTGGTCCCATCGAGCATTCCAAAATTGTTAGTGTAAAATCATAGCACCCCCAAATGAGTCATTAGATCTGATTTTCTAAGGAAAATTCTTTTGGTAAGATTCGCATAACATTGAATTTTCCCCAAAATGTGGGACTTTGCAAATGGGAAAACTCTCTAGATTAAGGTTGGTTCCTACTCCTCTATTTAGTTGTATGCATGAAATTGCAGAGGATCTATCCTAAATCCTACTCTAATTTGCCAAGGAGACAAAGTTAAAGAAGGGATGCAAAGAAAATAAAACATAAGCTACAAGGTGATACACCAAAGGAGTGATGAACAATTGCTTTTTTGGTAGACACAAACTAGAAGAATGCAACATAAAAACATGCATAAAATAACCAAAGTTGTAATGAAGGATCAAAAGATAATAATTAACACAAAAAGGGATAAAGATCACCCACATAACATGTATTATTTCTCTCACGGCTTGATACGATGTATTACAATAGTAACAAGGCAAATTTACATTTACAGTCTATATGGGAGATTTGAAACTCCATGAATTCACTTTCCAAGGGGAAGAGGGGAGTCTGCAAAACAAAATAATGTCCAACT
The DNA here is from genome assembly GCA_019776745.2 of Taxus chinensis. Taxonomy (NCBI): domain Eukaryota; kingdom Viridiplantae; phylum Streptophyta; class Pinopsida; order Cupressales; family Taxaceae; genus Taxus; species Taxus chinensis. The sequence goes on from CM034146.1 coordinate 581,527,504, forward strand.
CTTTACAATGAGTCTTGACCCTACTTTTATAGATTCAACATAGAAGGGAGAAAGAGAGAGAAGTGGGAAAAATGGTTCCAAGCTCAACCACTACTATTAATGCCTCCCGTAAAATTTTCCCCCAAATCTGTCTTGACTGTATCAATTTCTTATTCAGCACCTCAAAGAAGGAGGAAATGGTGGATCGGATCAAAATCTGATTTGGTTGTTGGGGCAAAGATAGATCCTCCATTGATGGCCCTGAAGACGTTCCTCCATTTTTCTCCCACATAACCTCCCCAAACTTAAAGTTTTAGATCTCCATGGCATAGAAGAGGCCGATATCTTTCCAACAGTGTCATATTTGTAATATTTCAAGCCCTAAGATGAAATATATTCCCCTTCAAAGTTTGTATCAAACTCATACAAAAGAGCAAAAAAACTGGCTTAAAAAATGGGCCCCCTTTTCTATATGGGACACGTGGAGGGTTGGTGCTTGTTCGAGGATGGCCTCTGTATTTTTCTCTTGGAATGGCATGGGGCTAACACATGGCTTCCTTCGTCGGCCTACTCAATTTCTATGTTTTTGGGTAATTCCTTTTCTCAACGAGGTCATATTTCTTGACCGGACACATGTGGCGGCCTGGTGCTTGTTTGAAAACCTCCTTCCAACCTTTCTCTTGAACTAGCACCATTTGGACACTTGGCACCCTCCGATGGTCTGCCTTAGTGTTTAACTATTCAACCCAACCATGTCCCCCTTTAAAACAGGACACGTGGAGGCTCTGCGCTCACTTAGAAATCACTTAGGGTTTTGCTTTTGAAGAAGCATCGGATCGACACTTGGAAGCCTCCGCAAGCTCTTAGACTTTTCAATGGCCCCTCTTTATTTTTGGACCCTAGGCTACGTGGTGAACTAGAACTTATTTGAGCCTCCGCCCTTTGAAACTGCTCTTGGCGATGTGCTAAATTAACGCATGGCGGCTTCCATGGTGCTTCTATACTTAGCCTCTTTTTGAGTCCATGCCCTTCCCACCTTTTGACCTCTATTGACCATTTTCTACATGGAGGGTTGGTGCAAGTTTGAGTCTCCCTTTTTGGATTCAACTTTGGATAAGCGATGTGATGACATGTGACTCTCTCTGTTGCCTCCTCCATACTTAGCCAATTTTTGGACTCGTTCTGAACTATTTTGAGCCTGAAGAATTCAGATATTCGTCATTTCTTCTCTTTCTTGCTCCTAGTTTCTTTGAGACACTGCTCCTCTTTCCTTGACCCTGTTATTCCATTTCCGAGCTTGCATGTAACCTGTTAAATAGATTTAAGACACGGATCCACTTGGCAAAGCCGTCTCTTTTCTTTCTTCATGCATATGGTCATCTATTCCTTCGCAGGTCCCGCCACTTCATCGTTGAGTCCTTCTGCGACCTGTTTGTAAGATTTAACCGTGTTTTCTATGGTTCTTCTTAAGTAGGGTCATGGCTGATCCAATATTTTTCCCAAGGGGAAAAATATGGATAACAGTAGTCTCTCTTATTAACCAAAATGGAAATACCATGCTCGTATGAATCCACACAATGTGGAGTAGGACTTGTGTGCCCAAAGTGATGGCACTAAGGCCTCATTACCCTATGCCCCTAATCTCTCACACTCATGTATGTGATGTGAGGTAGGAAACATTCCATGAAATTCACATGTTCATGTAGGTACATTGCTATGAGTAAACCAAGTACAAAAGGTGATTCTCACTTCTTGCCATTCCAAAAGGCTATCTCTATGTGTTTCCCATTATCATGTTGCTAGCCCATGTAAATTATAGACCAGCATGTTCCTTCTATCCCCTTCATTCTTTCACTAAGTCTCCATTGCATGCAAGAATGTATTAGGATTCCCTTCACCAGTATACCTTAGTACCTAAGTTATTCTCAACCGCCTCACCATGCATGACCTAATCATTCTTGTGAATCATCCCTTGACTTCATGCCTAATAAATTCATACGTGTCATGAGCCTAGTTATCACAAGCAACACTAGTAGTGTCACTTACCTATTGTGCATCCTCCCATTGAAGAACGTATTCTTTTAATGGTTCTAGATTCTATGGATTGTGCACCATTTGAGAATAGATTTTATTAATTTCTTCCTCACTCAAGGGCTCGGCATAAGGCTCTGCCTTTTTTTCAAATAGAGGTATAATCACGTGCTTATCTTTGTTCTCAAAACTGATGTATCTCTTGTTAAAGTGCATATTAACATTGTTTAAATAACACTAGGGTCACCCAAGTAATGCCAGAATTTTTTTTGCTTCAGCAAGCTCTAACACTTCAAAGTCTCTAGTAAACTCGGCCCCCTGAATGACAATAGACGCATCCTTGAGTACCCCAAATGACATGTTCGTAGTCTTGTTTTCCATGTACAACACATTCCAATATGGATGCAATGTAGGTATTCACATCTAATTCCATGCTTCAAGAGTCAACACATTTACCTCAACGTGTGTATCTATCAAAATATTGCTTATGAACCAACCATCAATAACCACGTCAAGTGTGATATCCTTATCAAGTTCATGGTCTTGAGGTGGTAGATTTGTATGAAGTATCTTCCACTCATGCTCAACTCTAGTTGTACCTTTTCTCGAATCCATTCTCCCAGAAATGGAATGATGTTCTTCTGGTGCATCATCTTACACATTTCCTTTAGACCATCCACATCCTTTTTTAGGATCTCAACACTCTTTTCATGCTCTCTTACGTGTGCCTACTCTTTTAAACATTGTATTTCACCTTGCAGATCTCTAATGACTACCATATTCTCTTGGTAGAATTCCTTTTGATGTTCCACATATGGATACTTAACATGTATCACGTATACCCTCTTTATAAGTGTCTTGGCCTTTAGTGGCTTACGCGTGCGTGTTGCCTTAGTGCACATTGTAACTAGAATGGGTTATAATTTTGGGTCATTCATCTTCTTAGGAATCCATTGATTAACATCCACCCATTGCACCTTGATCATCCCAATGCCCTTGTCTTTCTTCTTGTTGTTTACTCATGTTCTCATATAAGTCCAAGAAATCCTCCAACTTTTGCATCTTCCCACACCATGAGAAATTTTTATTCTAAGGGAAATCCCACTGGTAATGATCAGGTGACCCAAAATTGTAACAAGTTCCTCTAACAAACATTCCTCTACCACCACTGCAACCTCAGCCATGATATCCTCCTCAGAATCCTTCATTTCTATTATCTCTATGTTTGTTCCCTTCATTATGTTGTCCTTCTTGCTCTTTAGATTCTCTCGCCACACTAGTCTAGCGGACTCCTATTTCAATGGACTCATAGATGTGATCAATCAATCTGCAGTCATTAGTGTCATGGGTATGGTACTTGCAAATATTACTATACATGGAAACCTTATTATGAATCGAACATTGAAAAAGAGGACAATCTTGGACATCATGGTTCAAGTGACATACTTCAAAATCTAGTAACAAAACATGCACTAAATTACACACACAACTATCTTTAGTATATCCCTCAACTTCACAATTTGTAAACCATATACCACATATGTCTTATGAGGGAGTGCTCTTTAAAATGGAGTCAACAATCCTCCAATTAACCATTGTGTTTGTTGACTAGAATGAATTTCATACGAAAACGTAGACAATAGAGGCTTAAAATGTGCAACATACTCCCTCAAACTTTCAGCTAAACCCTACTTGATATCCTTGAGCCTGTTGATGCTCTTCCGTTCAAACTCTAGGATGTGAAACTCACCCAAAAATGTAGTGCGTAAAACATTATAATCTTCCAAAGTCTTATGTGGGTCATAATTCTGATACCAGCTATGTGCGCACCCTCGTAGTGTATTGGAAAAATGATTAGCCTTCTTATCCAAAGATGTAATTCCCTTTATGCACCACAACAGTTCAAACTTATGCACATGCTCTGTTGCATCTTCAATCCCTCTATACTCTATTAAACATAGCTACATCTCATAGTAAACTTGAGATGTCAATTGCATTGGTTGTTGATGTGCTGGTTAATTCAGAGGTGGTTGTGGTCCCTATTTACCAGATCCAGAACCAAAATGTCCACCAATATTTCCTCCTCCATATCTGCTTGATCCACCTGATCCTCTTATGGTGTGCTGCAGACCAATTGACGTACTTCCTTATGTCCCAGTAGTGGTACTAGACTGGACATCAATAGTCAGCATGCCAACATTCTGTCCTAATGATGTGCCTAAAAACTACCCTGCAATCAAAATTACAAACAACAGTGTTGAATGTGTTGCCATGGGCACACTACTAAATTTATCTCTTGAATTCAACACAAATTGATATCTAATTACTTATACTTGCTTACTTGCACCAACCTTCTTCTTAATGACTACCTTGAGATCTAGAACACCATGCGGAAGTGCTAGGTGTCTAGGTGGGATCAAATGCACGCATGTGGTCCTCATTATCTCCTCTAATGCACTCTCATTTGAAGCCAAAGTGGATTCCCTACTGCGCTTGCCTACAGTTGGGAGAGCTTGATGATGTGGCTCATTGTCTTCCATGATAGCTTCAAAAAAATTGTGATCCATCATCCTCCTCAACTCTAGTTCCTCCTTAATCTCTCAGCTACACGCCATGTGCCTCTCTTGCGCTTCATTAAACTTGAGTCATCTTTCCTATCTCTTCCTTTTTTGTCAATTCTTCCATCTTTCTCCACACCTACTCTTTCCCCTATGTGTGGTGGGGGTTTAGATAGTGATGGGAAGGATTTCTAAATGTAGTTCTATGGTAAAAATCTTGATAAATAATAATATAACGCACAAGTATGATCCTCTGAGATCACATAAGAATCTAAACTTAGCTTCATATGGACACAAATAAGTAGAAATAGTGTACTCCAATGTGTAATTATATAACACTCCAACCCACCAATGATCTACAGCTGTAGTCCACTCCACATCAATAGACAAAGAGTCTGGTAATCGTCTTGCATCCAAAGTCTTGGCCTATATCTCCAACACTTTCCTAATTCATATGCTACCATCCATTCATATAGTTCTACTAAAAATAATTTGAAGAACGTTTCATAGAGCTCATGATAAATATTATCTTCTACCCAGTGTCATGCATTGAAATCAGGTTCAATGCTTTATCTTTGCACAAACTAATCCTGACCGTTCTCTTCCCAAGTTTCAATGCTCTCTAGAGTTAATCGATACACCATCTACAAGCAACATCCTAGAAAATAGTTTGAAAAGAGGTCTTGGCAACTGAACGAAAATATAGTCTCTTATTTCCACTTAACTGCTATGCACACTGGCACCTCATTCAAACACATTTTCACATTATTTCACACCTACTTGTTGGACTTGAGGGTTTGGAGCTTACCTTTTTACATTTCGGTCACCATAGTGAGTTGGATTGGGGGGTCTGTGGGTCTGGTTATTTTATTTACATATGTCCCCTTCTAAAACAAGAGGGATTATTTGATCAATTGTTGTGGTGATTTTAGGAGGAAGTATCTAGGGAAGAGAAGGAGATAGAAGTACATCAAGAAGAAGAGCAGAGAGAAGAGAGAGAGAGTAAGCAGAGGAGAGAGAGAGAGAAGAGAGAGAAGAGAGCGAGAGAGAGAGAGAGAGAGAGGAGAGAGAGCGAGAGAAGAGAGAGACGATGAGAAGAGAGAGAGGAGAAGAGAGAGAGAGAGAGAGAGAGAGAGAGAGAGAGAGAGAGAAGAGACGAGAGAGAGAGAGAGAAGAGAGAGAGTAGAGGAAGAGAGAGCAGAGAGTTCGAGAGAGAGAGAGAAGAGTAGAGAGAGAGAGAGAGTACGACTTAGACGAGAGAGAGAGAGATTGACAGCGAGAGCCAGAGGAAGTAGCAGAGGATGAAGAGATAGTACCGCTTAGATGCTAGAGGCTCGTCTTGAGAAGCCACGAGAGAGAAGAGAGCGTAGAGCAGGAGAGAGAGAGAGAAGAGAGCGAGTAGAGAGAGAGCAGAGAGCTAGAGAGAGAGAGAGAGAGAGAGAGAGAGAGAGAGAGAGAGAGAGAGAGAGAGAGAGCGGCGAGAGATGAGCAGAGAAGAGAATAAGAGAGAGAAGGAGAGAGAGAGAGAAGAGGAGGAGAGAGAGAGCGAGATCGCGAGAGAGAGAGAGAGAGAGAGAGAGGAGACGAGCGAGCGAGAGAGAGAGCTTCCTCGCGCGACTCGCGAGATCGGCGCGAGAGAGACGAGAGCGCGCGAAGCGGATCGCTCTTCTCTCGCTATGCTCTCTATATCTCTCCCTCTCTACTCTCTCGCGCTATCTCTCTCTCGCTCCTCTCGCTCTTCTATCTCTCTCTCTATCTCTCTCTCTCTCACACACCACACCCACACACACACAAGGTAAGTATTACTAACCCTTTTTAGTATTTTATCTTGCACTTAAATATGTTGTTGATGGTAATTCATTATTATATACTAGAGTAATGTGTTTTTTCTTTGATCTATTACATCGTATTATTATATCACACACACTCACACACACACACACAAACACACACACACACACACACACACACACACACACACACACACACACACACACACACAATAGGTAAGTATTTATAACCCATTTTTAATATTTTATCTTACACTTATATGTTGTTGATTGGTCATTCATTCTTATATACTAGAGTATATGTGTGTTTTATTTGATCTATTGCATTGTATTATTGTATTATCCCTTTGGCTTTAAGCATAATTTAATCTATCTTTATCTTGAATCCTCGTAGGATACTTATCTTTATCTTAGGGGTAGGCCTTGGAAACCCATATTTATCTTAGGGTTAGGGTCACTATATTATAGAATTGTGACACTAGCACTCCTTGAACACATTTTTATTTTCATCGTGTGTATAGACTTAGTTTTGTTCCCTACATTTGAGAACCCAATTGATAACCTATATTTTCCCATCATGCACAACCCTGTTACTACCTGACACCAGAAGAATTCCACGCAACCTTTTGTCACATTTACCCCTCATTTTGGTAATTAATTTAGCTACCATCCCATCCCCACTATTCTCCCTAATATTACAATGGTATTTACAATTCATGTTGCTAATATATGATGAGTAAGGCCATCTGCTAGGGTTAATCAACCTATCCCTCCACCACATTTTGTTTTTATTTTTTACACCTAGTGCTTCATCAAAGTGGTATGACATAATGGATAAAATGAGAAATAAACCTACTAAGATATATATTTTGGAATTACTCAAAATATTACCTACTTATAAGGGAATCATATATGAGACAATGGAGTCTACAACTCTACCTACCAATACGCAACCCTCTTCCTTTGCTTATATCATGAACACATTTAAAATCATGGATAAGGATATTAATTTTATTGGTACAAAATTACCTCCAAAACATATTAGAGATAAATTTATACCCATGCTTATCATTGAATGGATTCAAGGATTTTAAATCAAAAGATTATTAATGGGAAATTAATTTGCATTGAATTTTTTTTCCTAGCTCATTGATCCAACAAATGGGTATCTCCACAAGTGTTATTGATAATAATTAAATTGTTGTTAAAGGATTTGATAGTATATCATGACCTAAAATTGGTAAAATCAATTTGGATGTGTTAGTGTCCGTAAAAAGGTCCCCGCTACATTTCACATTATGGATAATGTTCTTCACCATAATTCCATATATTGGCCAACCCTAAATTCATGACATGGAAACCATTCCATCTACTCTTAATCAATGTGTTGAATTCGCACATGATAACTATAAATATTTTATTATAGAAGATGAGGAACCTTTCAAGTATTACAAAATTGAACATTCTACTTCTAATGAGTCTACTATTGCACCTTCTGCACATATCTCATCCCTCTTGATAAGTTACATACATCATGTGGTTAAAGATTCAAGTAACACTCATGATACTAAGTCTCTTATACCGCAATGATCATGAGCCCATTATGCCAGTCCACCCACACAACTTACGTGTCTATAAGGATGAGGTCCTACTCTGAAACACTATCTAAGTCTAGTGCAATTTAGTACACCCCTGCCACTTGAGCGTGAAGTTATTTAAGATATTTTACCGATTACTAGTTAATATAGATCAACAAGATTGCTTGGTTGATTAATTGATTCTGACTATGATGATGATGATACAGAGTTGAATCAAGTGACCATTATGAAAATGATGTTGATGATATGAAGGTATCTGATGGATGCTTGTGCAAACTAAATTTTAGTCCTATTTATTAGGATGACTCTATGTTTCATACCCTATGTACATTCAACTCGCCATAGGGTAATTATTGAGTTAAATCTATCATACAAATAATGACTATGCACATATGTCCCCTCCCAAGGAAGCTCATTGAATCTAAGCATAAACTAATACTATCTGTCTGATATTTTATAGTCTTGTTCAACTGTGTATCTCATTTTCCATACATTTGATACAAATATTTGTCAAATATAGCATACCTAAGATGTAGTAACTCCAACTACACATTGTAAATCCAGGAATTATCATACTATTCTCATATTAATAGTCACGATTCGTATTGCCACTTCTAGTTTTATTACCATCCTATGAAAATATTAAACACACTACAAGAGATCTTACCTTTCTCACTTGATTATGGATCTCATTAGTACTTCTTGTTTCCCATCACTGCGTGGACTCACAAACTATATCTAGGACAACTATGGTCAAAGACCCCTTTTATGACTACCATCAGTATTACCTGCCATAATGACACTAATTATTATCAAGTGTTAAAATCTAAGATACATGACCATAAAAAGCTAATGGTACTACTCACGATATATTCTTCAATGATTCAACACATGTCTAAATCAATCATGCCCTACTGATATGCAATTGAAGCCATGTAAGCACCCTTGACTCGATACATTTTATGTACACACTTTATATATAGAGAAAATATTGGGAACATGTCCCACTCAATACAAAAAAGAAGACAAAACATGCATGCACATATGAAGCTTTACCCACTCTTGGCATTACTCCATCAAACATTATGCCTATATATGAACATTCATGTGAATTATCATGGTTATATCATGTTGCTTATAATATATGGTTTACATGGTATTTCAAAAAAAGGTATGGGTAGACATTTGACCCCTATCCCACAAAAAATTGTGTAGGAAGATCATGGTTGTGACAACATTTGAAAGGCATTATTAATGATACCAATCACAATATTACTTTCCCCCCTAACTCCATATGGATCAATTACAATATAAGCATGTTTTTTTTCTTGATTATCAATGCAATATGACGTGTTGGAAGTCCATTATGGCTAAAAATGGCGCACATGCCATACTGATGAAAAATACATCAAGAATCTTTGTATCATTTTTGGTAGATCTGGACAGTTAAATGGCCCTTGCTTTTGTAATACTTTATCATATGGTCTATCCAGGACCAGTCAAGTTATAATCTCTGATGCATAGATTACCTACTCAATGTGTTGAGTATTACACTTTCACACAATTTCAATATGTCATAAAGATATAAAAAAAGACAACAAATATTACAAAATATTACAAAACTAATGATATCAAATTTGATAGTTAAAACAACTAGTTAATATCTATATCTCAACTTACAAGGGCTTCAACTACATGCAGCTACTTAAGAAAAATTCACATTATAGTCTTCTCCTCTGCTCTATATGTGATCTTACAAAATTTTGCTTCAAGTATAACCTTGTATCTATCCCTCCCCTTATTGAGGTTGATAGAATTACATCCTCAAGCCAAATCTTTTGATATTAATACCTATTATGACCATCATTGTTTGTCTTGGGAATGCCCTAAAAAATGCTTCAAGTTTCGACATGTTATAACAAGATCTGATTGATACCAATGATCTTGACTTTGATGTTATTCTCGCACCATCTAAAAATGTCAAAAACATTCAAATATGCTAATAATATAAAAACCTACACGTATTTCAAAATACAAAATTAAGACATGAGCATGGCTTGATCTACTAGTTTTCTAATTTACATAATTTATTTTTCACATGGTTTGATAGATGAATTATTTGATACTCTTTAAAAACATGTGCTTCACAAGGCTTGTGAGAAGGATGCAAGAAACACATGACTCTATAATGCTTATAGATGTTGGTATCTCTCCTCTCACCTGGTGTCCATGCAAATATGACCGCATCTCCTACAATATTAAGTGTTATTGTTTCATCACATAGTATTATCTCACATTCTCATTATGCTTATGTTATATATTGTGTTATATGTTATCTATTCATATTTGGGAGACTAATAAAAATGGACTATGTAGGACTAATTTTGGATACTATCTATTTTGCATCATCATATGTTTACTTGATTAATTTCTTATCATATGTATGCATCCTTTGGCATTCTCTATATGTGTGTGACACTTAGGTGTCCCTTGTTTATGGCCTTGGTTGCATTTTATTATACGGACCTTGTTTGTGTGTGACATTATTATATCCATTGTATGTAGATCTTAACCTTTCTGTGACTATATATGTGATATTTACTATTTTACTTGTGTGCCTATATGTTTTCATGATTGTATACTTGTATGTTTATTATCTATTCTATATCTTTGTGTCATGGTTTATACTATGTACTCTCTTGTAGGGCCCAATTCTATATGGTGGCCACCTACAAACATCTTCTATGTGATCTAATAAGGACTTAATACATCTAACATGGTCACACACTTAAATACTTGTGAGGCAAGAAATCTAAAAGGCCTCTCATTCACCTCAAAATACGGGTCCTTAAGTGGGGTTATACAAAATGTAATGCAAATCAAGCATGCATGAAAATTACATAGTACAAAATATAGAGGAATAGAGTGCAGGAACATAAAAAATAATTTTCAAAATTTCTACAACAACAAAACCATCCAATGTAGTACCCACCAGTTTTACCTAGTTTTGATCATGTTAACTCATTGTGATATTCATGATTCATACAGTGGACTTATTTTTGCTATTTGGTCTAGATAATTATTATTTCATCATCAAATTATCATGTTTGTGTTAAATTATCATGACTGGGTGTTACATTTGTCCCATGAGGCCAATTCATGGGTGTTACTAGTATCATCTAATTATGACTTGTTAATTACGGATCTTAATGGATTGTAGAGTAACATGTATCTTGTAACAGATTGTGAAACATGTCATGGTTGATTGTCATGATTTCTAACATCTTGTATAATGGACGAATGAATTTGTTGCTATTTGGTTAGTTACATATGAATAGTTTGATTTATTTAAATGTATTGATTGTTTCATTTAGAATATTTTATTGAGAAGGTATGATGTTTGAAATTGATTATGTAGGCGATAGGTTCATGGTATAGGAGAATGTGGGACTCAGGGGTCTCACCTATAAGATTTCATAATAAGTCATTTGGGCCAAATCTATTTTCCTTATTTGTTATTCCTTGCTTTGTTTTTTTTGTTGACTAGGGATGGAATTAGGGAATCCTTCATATTGGTTGTGTATTATGTCTATTTGGTCACCTTGGCTTTTTTGTCTTCATTTGAATTAATTTAGTGTTATTACCCTAATTGCTTGCATAAGGCAATTTTATAGGTTAAATTATTTCTACTTGATTAGGGATGGGTTGATTGAGTTTATCTTTGATTAAGAGAGTTTGGGCCACCTAATCATGGACCGGGTGGGCTCCCACCACCCCTCTTAATGAGCCAATTTTTCCCAAATCTTGAATTTCAGGAAAAAGTGGAAATTTGGAAGGGTGTTTTGAAATTTGAGGGTCACTCTTACCCTTAAAATGATCCCCGTAGACCATACCTATGGGTAGGGGTTTGTTCCCAAGGCTCAAAAGGATTTTTCCCTCTCCTTTGACCCTCTATTGTCCCCCATATTCATCATCATTTTGATTTTGGGTGCCACTTGGGATTTGGGAATGCATTTTTATTTTGTTTTATTTATTTTTGAAAAATTATCCTTCATCACGATTCTTTTTTTATTCTTGAAAGAGACCTTTGGAGGACTTGTAATTGGGAAGGGATTGGTGAATCCTGTCACCATCCCATTGGTTTTTGATTTTATTATTTTCTTATTTAACCCTCCAACTTTGGAGAGGGTTAGGAACTAATTGATTAATTATTATTTGGAGCTTTTGGGATCTTGGAAGAGAAAGGAGCCTTTGGAGGTTGGGCTTGAACTTTGGTGTTGGTCATCTTTTGCTTGTGAGGTAGGCCTCATATATCCTAATTTACTTTATCATTTATAATGAAACCTTTTTTTTCATATTACTTTTTTTTGGGTATTGGAATGTTATGTGCATTTTTTTAGTTTTTTTTATTCCTTATTGTTTTTATCCATCCACCCCCTTTGGGGAGTGGATTTTGGAGTGTTGGGGAAGAGGGAAGAATCCATCTTGGTCCCATAAGGCTTGATGGGAAAGTCTTGTTGGGATTACTATTATTCTTACTTCATTTGGTTTAAAGTGGGAGATAGGTTTCTATATGGTTTAGAAACCATCTCACACCCTTGGTAAACAAACCTCCAAGGTTTGGAAAACCTTGGAAAGGAGAAGGCAAGGATAGATAGGTTCCGTGAAGGAATAAGGAACTTTGGTGACTTTTGGTTACTTGGAAAAGTTTCAAATTCATTTGGTTATATGGAAAAATTTTTATTATAATGGGTATTTCTACCCCCTCTTCCCCTCTTGAGAAGCATGGATCTTCTTGTATGTGGTATTGTATTTAATCCATGTTGATTTGTTTGTATGTATGTGGTGTATTCATTCTATTTCTCCTCATTTTTTTATCTTAGAGACATGCTCCTCATCTTTCCCATGGACTTGAAGGGAGGCTAACATTCCCTCCTTATTAGGAAATGGCATGTGATGATGTCATTTATTTGGGTGGACAACCAAAAAAATTTCCTCTTGTAGCATTTGAAGACTTGCTAATGGATTTTGAAGCTAATTTCCATATTAGAGATTCAATGGTGTTTTCATTCAAAATTTTGGCATATTTTTACCACTTAGGTGGGAGGCTTATTCACTTGCATTTTGAGATTTATTTTCTTGTAAGTTGTAGGAGAAAGAGACATATAAATTAGTGCGTACTAGATTTTCAAATCCCATTGTTATTTCTTGTACAAACCTTGTTTTGAGAGGAAGAAGTTGTGAGTATGTATCAAGGGTCTTATTTTTCATGGTATATTAATGTTGAAAAGGGGAATTTTATGAAATAGAAATGAAAAGGATATTTTTTATAATGGAGTACAAAGGATGATTTTATTCATTGTGGTTATAAAGGAAATCTTGTGCCTTTTTTTGTAAAGGATAACATTGTGTTTGATTAAATATTTTGAGCTCATTGGAATAATTGTCAGACCATGGATTATGAATTTAAAAGTGGCTGTGTATAAGAAGTTTATCTCTCTCAATTTTAGTTGGATGTGTAAGTTATATTTCTTATTTGATGGCTTTAAGTTTAGGGAGAAGGAAAACAGTGAAATTTTTTGTGTAAGAAGGAATTTGGAACTTGCTAGATTAGAGAGTTTATTGAAATTATTCCAAATTTAGATAATTACTTTCAAGAAAGTTGTTATTTTCATAGTGTAGGTAGGATATGAAGACTTTTTCCATACATATAGTTATCTCCACATCAATTTCATTCATAAACATTGAAAAAGATTTATTGTATGGAATTGTTCTAATTATAAACTACATAATTCTTATGGAAGTCTCCTAGAAAGTTGTTATGAGCCTTATACTGATATAAAAATTGATATGGGTCACTACATAGTTTAATATTCAATTAAATCCTAGTTGAAACCATGTTCATTATAACTGTGTGTGTGTAAGATATAATAATATTTAAATTTTGTATTTAAAGGGTTAATTAAATTGGTCTCCATGCCTAGAAAATGGTTTTCATCTTCATATATATATATATATATATATATATATATATATATAGATATATATATCAAATGCATATTTTAGATAAATACATATTAGTTGAACCCTTGTTGGTTTTATATATATGTAGGTGGTTCTTTGTTTATGTATATATAAAATAAACTAATAATAATACATATGAGTTTGGAGGGGCTTTGGCCCCTCCCCCAAACCCAAATCTTTGCTAAGACATTGGACCTAATTCATGGGCGTGGAACTACAGTTTTATGTGTAGTATATATGTTCTTGTGAATGCTTAACTACCCTCACATCTATCCTTCCCTCTTTGTAATTGGACGTTGCCATCACTCTACCTCTTCCACCTACACCTTCATTACAAGTATGTGGGCCTTCTTCCCCTACCTTTTCCACTTTTAAATACAGGTAAGAATGTGTGTTTGTGTGTGTGTGTGTGTGTGTGTGTGTGTCTATACACACACACACACACACACACACACACACACACACACACACACACACACACACACACACACACACATAACAATCATATCTTATACACATGATTTAAGATTTGTTTTAGCACAGAATTTTTTTTTATGTACTTGTCTCCTCTCCATTTATCCTAATGGGTAATTTGAAGATAAATAAATATAAATGAAATGAGAGATAAACAAATATGTCTCCTTTCCTCCATGGATGAAATATCCCACAACCTACAAATAAAGGAAAACATAGAGATATGAGAGGAAAAGGAAGATAAATGAGAATTCAACAGAGAAGTTAATATGAATTAGGGCTTTTACAAATCTTAAAATTAATGGTGTAGAGTTTGTTGATCCTATGGTTCTCATTCAACCTTGTGTAGACACCAATTTTTGGTATCACTAGTCCCTCACCCCACGTTCACTCTCTTTTTCATTATCATGCACATACTCACCATAATCCCAGATTTTCCACCTAAATCATAATTATTCCCATAATCACATCTTAAAATTATGTTATCATTTACTCTTTCTAATATCTCCTTAATCATGTTTAATTAATCTTAAATCTTCATCTAATCCATTTATTCTCCCTAAATTATCTTCTTTGTCCTCCCTAGGCCTTCATTTAATGATTTTACCTCCTCTTTTCCTTTATTTTGTATTTTCCGTCTCTTACCTACCTTTTAATATATCCCTAAACAACCCTAACTCATCCTTACCACTTAAAACCCAAATCCTACTTCATAAGGGCCTCATCTCTTGAGTGAACCACATCTCCATTTCCCAGATCAGTGGCTCGACGTAGTCACCAATGGACCCATCAAGGTCACCATTGACCCTATAAATGTGTCTTTCCCCCTCCTTACAAAGGGATGGAATTTTGGGCATTCTTTAGCTTTGGGTTTGTTTTTACAGGTTTCTTTTGTTCTCATCAACAACTGCTGTCATCTTGGACCTGCCTTTGGAAGACCTCTTTCATCTTTGTGGGGATTTGAAGGACACTTTGTGTTTGTGTGGAGACCCCCTTTTGTCTTTCCTTTTCTCTTATGTTTCATCCTTACAGGTTCAACAATCATCTTGGACCTCTGCCATCACCTTTTCCTTCATTCAACCTTCTTCATCCTTCATTTTTTATATTTTAACATTATCAAATCTTGGCTTTGTCCCAATTGTCATGGACCTGCCCCAATTGTCATCGATCCCCTCATAATTATCTTATTTATAGCTTTCTACCTTTCCTACCTCTATTTTATGATCCTTCTAGACCTCAGAGCAACCAATCTTTCCATTTTTCACACCTGTAACTTCAGATCCAAAATTCATCAGATCCGATCACCGTCGATCAAGACCAATCATCGTCAACCTTATCAACCTATTTATTCTTCTTTAATTTTATTTCATCCTTTATGTTCTCATTTAGATACAGACATTTATGCATCATCTCAACTTCATCATAGTTACCATCGTCTATTCCAAATCAACTTCTAAGTCATCTAAATCTACTTTATTCACTTGTTGTTTGGCTCATGTTGCTCTAGTCATCGTCAACTAGGTTCACCAATCTCAGGTCATTATTGACCCACTCAGGTTTGGTTTAGTTTAGCATTTACTATAATCAAATCTGCATCTTATCTCATCTAGCATATTTTAGGTTTCTATTTAAGTTCAGTTATCTGCTAAATCCAATTTATCAATAATTTTTTATCTATCTTTTTTTATTAAAAAGTGGGTTGACATCCATACTAGGAAGTTTTTACTGCTCGGGACCAGCATTTTTTTGGAAACCCACCATCCTATCTACTAATCCATTTTTTTGTTTTAGTTCTCTTTGTTGTGTAGGTTATCAAGCTCACTACAAGGAGGATTCTTTCTTTAGCGCACTGTTATCATATGGATTTGCACACATGAAAATGACATGCAACAGTGTGGGAACGAAGTCCCTCCTTAATAAAGGTGAGGCTACCTTTATTGAAAACCAAAACTGTATTTACATATGTACATTCAAAAATTGTATGTGGGGGGTGTTTTGGAACATCAATGGAAAGAAAAGTGAATAAGGGAGAAGGAATGGAATGAAGGAAAGGAGTGGAATGGAATTAATTGAAAGAACATGCAAGAGTTAGGTAAAAACAGAGCCTAATATCACATGAAGAGGAAAGATGAATAACTAACACAAATAAAACAAAGTTTGAGTTAGCTAAATAAGAATGTGTAAAAGGGAACACATGTGAGCAAGTAGATAATCAGAGCTTGATCACTATGAAATAGAAAAATATATTAATAATGTTCACAATAATATCAAAGATAATATTTGCATGCAAGATTAAAACAACCTAACATCTAATGAACATAAGAACATCAAATGTTACAAGAGACAATGAATGAGACACAAAGTTCATATTTCATTAACTCCAATATGTTTTCACAAAAGAACACAAAGTTTCTTCCTAAAACAAAGCTTTCACAAAAAATTATTTCCTTCTCCTCTCTCCAAATTAACCTTTACAAATGATCCCCTCACTTCCTTTTATGACCCAAAAATTTGGTTACAAAGTAGCTAGGGTTTAACATGATCATTAAAACAAGGCACTTAAGTGACCAAATTTTGGGTCATAAAAGGAAGTGAGGGGCTCATTTTTAAAGGTGGCTTTGGAGAGAGGAGAAGGAAATAATTTTGTGTGCAAGATTTGTTTCAAGAAGAAACTTTGTGTTCTTTTGTGAAAACATTTTGGAGTTAATGAAATACAAACTTTGTGCCTCATTCATTGTCTCTTGTAACAGTTGGTGTTCTTATGTCATTAGATGTTAGGTGTTTGAATTCTTTCATGAAAATCTTATCTTTGATCTTATTTTCAATGTTATTAATCTGTTGTTCTAGTTCATAGTGATCAAGCTCTGATTATCTACTTGATCACGTGTGTTACCTTTTACACATTCTTGTTTAGCTAACTCAAACTCTATTTTATTTGTGTTAGTTATTCATCTTTCCTCTTCGTGTGATATTAGGGCTCTGTTTTTACCTAACTCTTACATGTTCTTTCAATTCATTCCATTCCACTCCTTTCCTTCATTTCCATTCCATCTCCCTCATTCACTTTTCTTTCCATTGATGTTCCAAAACACCCCCCATATACAATTTTGAATGTATAGATGTAAATACAGTTTTGGGTTTTCAATAAAGGAAGCCTCACCTTTATTGAGAAGGGAATTTGTTCCCACACTGTTGCATGTCATTTGCATGCATGGAAATCCATATGCTAACAATTTTTGGTGACTCTACTGGGGATTCAGGAATTGTTAGCCATTGCTTGGTTAAATCTTTGTGACTATCGCCTCTGCACAAGCTCCAGTTCTTCAATTGAACCTTGTGCCTAGTGAAGATTTTCAAGGAGACATTGTTGCTAACCTTCGAACAGTATCTTGAGAAAACTGAAAAATCTTGCAGCAATTTTTGGATATTAATAGAGCCATTGACAGAGAAATCTACATTGAAGACCTTAGAAGAAGATCACCCACACTTGTGGCCAAAAGACCTCCTGTACACGTGTTGATCGTTGTTCACCAACGCGGTCCTCTTCCACCAAGGTAATAAGTTGTATGACTATTACAGGTAACCCACCTATCTTGCAACAAAATCTTTTTTTTGTAGATAATCAAGAAGATATATCATCATATTTGAGGCAAGCTATTTGGGAAAAGTGCATGAATAACTATCATTTTCATCTTGCCGCATCAATACTAGATAACAAAGAAGAGCAAGATGCGAGAGTTGCTAGAGCTATTCACACAAAAATAGCTCAAGAAAGAGAGTGACGAGAAAAGGCTAAGCTGATCAGAACATGCCAATGATCCCTTCACAATAAAGATTTCAAATTGGAAGGAAAGAGGTTTACGTGAGGAGAAAAATCTAAAGGTCGATCTAATCCCATTTTTGACTTTCAAGGAAATTTTGGTTTCAAGTTATCTCCTCTAAAGAATAACACACCTCGTAGATCTGCAAGCCTTGCATCAAGTCCTGAAAGAGCAAGCAAGGAAGAAATCACTACTAGTCAAGCACTTGTCCTTTCTCGCATTGTTTTACCTTCACATACCACCATTCCCAAAATGGCAGTTAACATACCATGGGGAAATGTCATAGGCCCATTGGCCCTACCATCTTGACATGACCTCCCAAGAGGATTGAGGAAGATTATTCCCAAGTTTGACGGAGATGGGAAGACGTCACCAGATGACCACATTTCTACTTTCATTACTACATGTGTTGTTTTGTCGGTAGAATATGAAGATGTTGTTATTCACCTTTTCATCGAAACATTGCATGATGTTGTTGCAGATTGGTTTCTTCATCTGCCCAATGGATGTATCACAAATTGGAATGATATGAAAACTAAGTTTAAAAATCGATTCAAGATGGCAGAAGATGAACATGCTCTTATTTCCCAATTATCTCAGGTAAAGAAAGAACCAACAAAACCTATGAGGAATTTCGTGGCTAAATTCAACAAAATGGTGAACAAAGTTCCTGTCGGGATTCGTCTAAACCTTGATGGATAAAAATGTTTCTTTATTAACACACAACAACCAGAAGTGTGCTATCATCTGAGAAGGGCTAGAGTGGCTACTTTGGAACTTGCTCAATCCTTGACCATAGAAATTAAAGATGACTTAATCATGGTAGGGAAATTCAAGAAAGATTCCCTCAAGGGAAAGAGTCAAGAAACTTCCAATGCTTTAGAAGCTATACTTACTAAGCTGGCCAATGATGTGCTGGCTTTGAAAAAGCAAGTTGCTCAAAGTAGTAAACCTAGTCCTTACAAATACATCCCAAGCAAAGTATATGTTCCCAACCAATCTAGGAATACAGGTGCTTCGACGAGGCTTGCCATTGAAGCAGCTCCCACAACCAACTCAAAATGTGATGTTATTGAAGAAAGTGATGATGAAGTTGAAGTCATCAAGGTTTAAGAGGAAGCGCTAGATTCTAGAACATCTGAACCTAAAGTTAAAGATACTGAGGGAGAAAGTAATAATCATTTCTTTGAGTACTATTCAGAAGAAGAAGATGAATACGAAGAAATTATAGAAGATATGAATAGTCAATCCTTCGTTGTTTTCACATGCTCTCAAAAAAAGGAGTTGGATACCACTAAGGCAGGAGATAAAGAGGTTTCCAAGGAACTTCAAAAAGAATCTAAGACTAAGGAAACTTCAAAAGAATCCAAGACAAATGAGACTCCTAAATAGTCCAAGATGGCTGAGGTTTCAAAGGTCAAAACTATCTTAAAGAAAGGATATCCTTTGTTAGATCAATCAATTGATAAAGCAGCTACAAAGAAAGTTTCTTCCTCCATGTCCATATCAACCCAGCCCAAGGCAAAGGTCAAAAGTGTTTCATCATCAAGTTCAAAAGAACTAGTATCTAAGACATCAAGTATGGTTACTTTTCCCGAAATTGATATCATTGATCATATCAATAAAACAAAAAAATTCATGTCACAAGCAAAGTACTTGAAATCCAATAAGGATTAACTCGAGAAATTGGTCCATTTTATCAAAGGCAATCTCACCTTCATTGAGGAGGGACTTCACTCCCACACTATTGCATGTCATTTGCATGCGTGTAAATCCATATGCTAACATGCACGTATCCATTGGCATCTCATCTAGAGGTATCTTAAACCCTCTCATATTGTTGAGTTGTGGAGCTTAATTGCTTGACTGACATACTTTTACAGACTTACTGGAATACAAAGTAACTGGCATTGATTGAAGAACTAGCATTGGTCACCCATGGACCAGTATCGGTCATGCAAGAAGGAACCAATATCAGTTAAGGCTAACCAGCATCGGTTTCCTGTGCGTGACTTCTATAATTAAGTTGCAGGAATTAGATCTATCTTTAGTTGTAAAGTGAATCTAATGGTTGTAATTGCATAGCTAAAGTGCCCTATGATTATAGATGCATATATAAGCATAAAGATAGGGTTAGAAGAAGATAATTAATTGAGAATTAAGAGATGTTTCCTTTAGAGAGAAAAAGAGAAATTTGTAGAGAATAAAGTATAGGACATCCAAGAAGGTGTGGAAGATTGCAAATCTTCATTGTATTTCCTCTGTGATAATAAATTGGTTATTTCTTGGTGGACGTAGCCCACACTGGGTGAACCACATTAAATCTTGTGTATTATTCTTCTTGTTTATTTCTTTATTGATTGCTTATATACTTAGATCTGATTAATATATTTGTACAACCAGTGTGTTAACCCCAACAACTAGTATCAAAGCTTCTTTGTTTGAGGGTTGTGTGTGTGTTGATAGATTTACTCATAGATGGATTTATGATTGAGTGGGAGTAAATAAATGGGAGAAGAAAGGAAATTCAAAGTAGAGAAATTTGACAGCCGTGATTATCAATTATGGAAGATGCAAGTGGAGGATTATTTGTATCAAAAATATCTATACTTATTGTTGGATGAGAAGGCAAGACATGCAAAGATGATTGATGAAGAATGGAAAATTCTTGATAGAAAGGATCTAGGATCTATAAGAATGAGCCTAGAAGCATCAGTGGCTTCGGATATTACCAAATCAGGATCTAATGCAAAATTGATGAAATATTTAGCAAATCTATATGAAAAACCTAGTGCTTCAAATAAATTTTATTTGATGAAAAAAATTAATTTAAAAATGTAATGAGGTGCATCTGCATCAATTCATTTCAATGATTCTTAGTCTATTATAAATCAATTAAAATCAGTTAGTATTATGTTTGATGATGAAGTGAAATAACTTTTATTATTATGTTATTTTCCAGATAGTTAGGTTAACTTGGTAATTGTTGTTAGCAATACAATGTTTGTTACTAATGTTTTAAAGTTTGATGATATGGTTAGTATAATCCTAAATGAAGAAATACATAGAAAATTACAGGAGAATCATCATCTAGGAATGCTGTGAATGTAGAAATGAGGGGAAGGAAGAAGGAGAGATCCAAGAGCAATAATAATGGGAAATCAAAGTCTAAGAATGGTAGATCTAAATCCATAGGTAGAGGAATAACCTATTGGAATTGTGGAAAGAAAGGACATGCAAAGAAGGATTGTTGGTTCAAGGAAAAGAAAGAGAATGTACCAGAGAAAATTAAAGAGGTAAATGTTACTGCAAAAGGCGTAATGCAAGATGCCTTAATTCTCTCCTTGGATGATAAAATTGAGTCATGGGTTTTAGATTCAGGAGCTTCTTTCCATGCAACCCCTAATAAGGCTTATTTTTGAAATTATGTCTAGGGTAATTTTGGGCATGTTTATCTATGAGATAATGAACCATGCAATATTACTGGTAAAGGTGAAGTTCATCTTAAATTGCAAAATGGAAACAACTGGATATTGAAAGATGTGAGGCATGTTCCAAGCCTCAAAAGAAATATAATTTCTATAGGACAATTGTGTGAAACTGGTTGCATGGTTACACTCATAGCCAAATCTTGGAAATTTACCAAGGGATATCTGGTTGTAGAAAGAGGAAAGAAGGTAGGATCAATGTATTTATCTACCTATATTACTGATTCTTTTTCTGTTCAATCTACTTCAGATTCAAATAAAAGCATGTGGCACAATTGGTTAGGCCATATGAGTGAACACCTACAGGTTTACATAGTAACCGGTATCGGTTTACCCCTAACCAACATCGGTCCCTTGTATCAGCGTCAATTATAGAAGAGACATACTGGCATCAGTTAGCTAAATTGGCATCAACATAAGGTGATCAACGTCACTCACTATCAGAATTAGATACGAATCTACAAGATGAGAAGATTAAGCCTCTAACACCCTAGATCTCAGTGAGAAGGCTACAAAGGGTAATGTTATGCAAATAACTCCCCAAGTTATTTGGACAACTTATATTTCATTCTGACTCTAATGTTTCACTTTTCATTATGTGCACACTCAAGCTTGCTCCCTTGGCACAATTTTCTTAGCTATAATTATTCCGCACACCCCGCATGTCTTTCCCACTTCATGCTTCTACATTCCCTTTTCTATTTTTTCCTCTCACACTTGCTCTGCGCGCTTCCTCCCTTTATATTTTGTTGTCACCTTCATTCTTGCTTTATGCCCTCCTTGCGCACACCTCTACAAACTTGCCTTCTGAATTGGATAAGTATTTTTCATTACTCTCATGTGCCCTTCCTTAGTTGAACACTCATGAACCACTTGCATACTTGTCTCATACAAGTATGCTTCCATTTCTTCCACACGCGCCTCCTTTACACACCTGTTTTTTGTGCCTTACACTAGTAAATTTGCCATGCCATTATCTGTTAGACTTGAGTGTGTCAGATGCAGCCTATCAAAGCACACCAACATGGTGCCAAATGTAGACAACCAACTGATGCATGACACATGGTAGAAAAGACAAATCAGATGAACAATTGGCCAATTTTCTCAGTTCATCAATGCATGCCACATGTCATTACGTGTCAAAGTGACCTGTAGACTTCTGATAGCCATAACCTCTATTGCAACGTTTAGATTGATGCACACCTAGGCTTGTTAGAGAGCTGTTGACACAAGCTATATGTTAGGATATTCAAATTCAAATTTAGGTGGGATTTGGTAGGTGGAAAATAAAGAAACATATTTCTAGTCATCAATGCACAAATCTAATCGACCTCAACCACCAGATTTCAATCAGATCTTGCTTTCTTCCTTCTTCCACATGCCAAAAAGATATGGGGAAGCACATCTCATAGCCTTGTAGGAATTTATCACTTGTTGTTGGTGGTTGTAGATTTGAATCTAAATTTCCCTCCTTTTCTCCATCTCTTCCCTCCTTCTATAAATAACAGAGTTTTGCTTTGTAAAAAGGATCCCTCTCTATTGTAACGGCACCATGCCAAAATGGTGGCTGACTTCCCACAGGTTTTATACCTTGGCATGGTCTCTATAATGTATTATCCCCTCTTATCATGAATGTAAATGATTGTGCATCCCTTAAGAAATAAAATCATGTTTTTTGGAACTATTTTCTTCCCTTTATCATTTTCATTGCATCACAGCTCTCTGTTTGCATTTTCTGGCATGTTGTGCATATTTCTTATTGAATTCCCTGTGTTCATGTGTTGTGCACACTGGAAGGCTGAGCCCACGTATTAATCTATGGCACACGTTGTCTACCCTCTTCTCTAGTGCCCTATCTACTTCCTTTGCTGCTCGTGGAGAGAGATCGACCCTTTCCTTGGCGTTATCAACTTCCTTAGCTTAGGATTTCCTCTTTCTACACATCCGTCTATCCCTAGTCCCTTGGCATGTTTATTCTAGGAATTTCTTTCTGTATTAGGAGTATCAGTAGCATTATAAATAGGTAGAGAAATCTTCCTTCTCCGGAAATCCATCTCAAGTGTGTAAGGTCTGACAACTTGGAGGCAGTTCCATTGTTGTCTCAAACAATTCGGTTCTTTCGAATCTGAGACGCGAGTACACATTTGAATGACTAATAGTTTCAAGCACATCTAGTAGAACAAGAGTGAAGAGCTTTACATATTCATCTCAACAATTTTGATATGTTTTGCTACGATCCAACCTTTGGAGGCACTTTTTAACCCATCTAATGAATCCACTGATTTAAATGCACCCATTTTCTCATTCACAAACCATTATCCCCTCCTTTAATCCATTTATCCTTTTTCCATCATTCCACCTTCCTCTTTTAAAGTCATGCAATCATGAATTCTTTCCCTTGCTGGAATTCTCATCTACAGCAACAACAATATTTCTCTCGATCACAACATTTTCAAAATCCTCCTCCAAATCATATTTATAAACCCCATTATCCTAAAAATGCATATAACCACTTTTTTCTAACCAAAATGTTTATGGAGAACATGTTTATATAGATGATGGTGGTGAATCCATGGAAAAAGTTGATTTTGAGAGGAAAGTACAAAATATGGAGATGGACATGATGCAGCTCAGATTCAAGTGCTCTATAAAGGTAGCTAGAGTTGGCTATAAGGTCCCTTATACATATGTCGGCCCTATACTAGGCTATTTTAGTGCCCAACAGAAGCTACAGTTTATTGCTGGCATGTTTTCTCAAGTTACAAAGTGGGTGGAGCTAATAGAGGCTCAAAAATATAATGTGTGATAACCTTGTTAATGGGGAAACATTGCACTACCATCTTATAGCCCTCTCATTCCTTCACGCCAACCCATATCATCTTAGCCTACTGCACATGTTCCCAGCTTTTTACGTGCTACCCCCATTGAGAATTCCCCTCCTCCATCCTCCCGACTTCAGTTCTCTACCATTACCCCTTTCGAGCACACCTCCATTCCTTTAGTGTTTGTTCCTTTCATCCCTTCCATGCCCATCCTCTCATCTCCTTTTGAGTCCCCTCTACCTAACTATGTTAAAAATGAACCAACCGCTTACTTATATGCCATCCTTAACCAATGTCATCATGTTCGACGACTGCAGAATAGTTGAAGAATGGTATGACTCATATGAATTTGACTGGGATGATGAAATCATAATGGCACCTATTCCAAAAGAAATTTAGTTAATTCCTAAGGGTGTAGTTCTGAAGGAGACTGAGTTGTTTGTCGAGGTAGAACCTCACAGAGGTAGAACCTCACGCACCCCAACTCTACGTGACCTAGCCTACAAGTAGTCACCTTAGGAAGGAGAGTCTAAAAGAAAATCCCATATGTGGGATTGAGATTTAAAATAATGGGTAAATCACAAGGATCACGTTGTGCTAGATTAGATACTTGCCTAGTCTAGAGCCAAAGACAGAGTTTCCTCCAATCATGCTCACTTCAGATCATGAGGTTAAGCTTCAACGTGCCAAAGGTCAGAAACAACGCCTCCTGAATCCAAGTGCATAACAACTTCAGGAGGTATATATTTTGTTCTTTGATACTTTGAGGAGGGTGAAACACCATCTACAAGTCATTTTTTCACTATTGTTTCTGACCATGTTCAGCGCCAAATCAATTACATGGTCACAATTTGTGAGGAAGGGAAACTACTTCTCCCTACTTGTTGTAGGTTTTACTTTAGCACCCTTTTCCTCTGGTTGGTGTAGGTAGAGTAGGTTTGTTTTTAGTAAGTGTTCACACACACTTGCTTGTTCCCTTTGGAAAATGTATGATTTTCAGCTTTTGCACATAGTGTTGTGCTTCTGTTTTAGCGCATTCCCTCTAGCACCTTTCCTTTTGTGTTGCACCCATGCACCCCTTTTGTTACTTCCTAGGATGACAGTTCAACTTTGGAAGAGGTGGTTCCAATGGTCAGTACATAGATTACACTCTTATTAATATAATTCAAAATATCTTCATATGAGAGAAATAGTTCAGTTCAGATTCAGACAAAGCTTCAAGTGACTCTAAGGTATTCTTCATGTTGCAAATTAGATTTTATATTTGGCACCTAACTACATGCCCAATGAACTTCTAAGGATACTGGTCTCTTCATCTAGCATGCAGATGGCCCCCAAAATTCACCAAAACTGTTATCCAAATAACTCCCCAAGTTATTTGGACAACTTATATTTCATTCTAACTCTGATGTTTCACTTTTTAGGCTACACACACTCAGGCTTGCTCCCTTGGCACAATTTTCTCTGCGGCAATTATTTTGCGCGCCTTTCCCTCTTCATGCTTCTAGACTCCCTTTTCTTCTATTTCCTTTCACGTTTTCTCTTTTTGCTTCCTTCCATCTATATTTATACGCACCTCTGCAGACTTACCTTCTAAATTGGCTAAGTCCCTATCATTCCTCTCACACGCCCTTCCTTAGTTAAACGCTCGTGCCCCGCTTGCATACTTTTCTCCTACATGTATGCTTCCATTTCTTCCACACATGCCTCCTTTACATGATTGTCTTTCATGCATTATGGTAATAACTGTGACACACCATTATCTATCAAACTTGAGTGTGCCACACGTAACTTGTCAAAATGTGCCAATAGGTGCCAAATCTGGATAACCAACTAGTGCATAAAACATGGAAAAAAAGACAAAATAGATGAACAGTTGGCCAATTTCCTTAGTTAATCAGTGTATGCCACATGTCATTACATGTTAGAGCAACCTGTAGACTTCTGACATCCAAAAATTCTACTGCAATGCTCAGATCGGTGTACACCTACGCTTCTCAAAGAGTTGTTGACACAAGCTACACATTGGAATATTCAAATTCAAATCTAGGTAGGATTTGATAGGCATAAAATAGGGAAACATCTTTCTAGTCATCAATGTATAGATCTAATCAACCTCAACTACAATATTTCAATTAGATCTTGTTTTCTTCCTTCTTCCAAATGCCAAAAAGACATGGGGAAATGCATCTGATAGCCTTGTAGGAGGATTTATAGGCATTTATCACTTGTTGTTGGTGGTTACATATTTGAATCTAAGGTTCCCTCATTTTCTCCTTCTCTTCTCTCCTTCTTCTATAAATAACAAATTTCTGCTTTGTAAAAATGATCCCTCTCTGTTGTAACAACACCGTTCCAAAATGGTGGCCAACTTCCCATGGGTTTTAGACCTTGGCATGGTCTCTGTAATGTATTCTCACCTCCTTTTGTGAATGTAAATGAATGTGCATCAATTAAGAAATAAAATCATGTTTTGTGGAACTCATGTCTTCCCTTTCTCATTTTCATTGCATCTTGCCTCTCTGTTTGCATTTTCTAGCATGTTGTGCATATTCCTGCTTGTAGTCCCTATTTTCATGTATTGTGCACACTAGAAGGCCAAGCCTGCGTGTTGATCTATGTCGCACCCCATCCACCCTCTTCTCCCACACCCTCTCTAATTCCTTCGCCACTTGTGGAGAGAGATCGACCCTTTCCCTAGTGTCATAGCTTTCCTTAACTTAGGATTTCCCTTTTCTACACATCTTTCTATCCCTGGTCCCTTTGCATGTTTAGTCTAGGATTTTATTTCAGCATTAGGAGTAACAATAGCATTAGAAATAGGTATAGGAATGGGCATTCTCCGGAGATCCATCTCAAGTGCACAAGGTCCCAAAACTTGGAGATGGTTTCATTGTTGTCTCAAACAAATCATTTCTTGTTGATCTAAGATGTAGGTACACGTTTGAACGACCAACAGGTAAGTAGACATCCAGAAATATTTTCACCTTCCTTGTCTTATTTATTATTGATTGATAGTAGTGAACCAAAAATATTTGAAGAAGCATTGCAAGATAAATCCCACAAGCAGTGGGAGCATGTCATGAATGAGGAGATGGATTTCTTATAACAGAACCTAACATTGAATTTGATTAAGTTGCCAACAAGTAAAAGAGCATTGCAGAACAAGTGGGTTTACAAGATCAAGGAAGAAGAGGGTGGATAAAATAGATATAAGGTAAGGCTTGTAGTAAATGGATTTACACACAAAGCAGGTATTGAACTTGGTGAAATATTTTCTCTTGTTGTTAAGATGACTTCTATTCGTATTGTATTGAGTTTAGTTACAGTAGAGGATTTACATTTAGAGAAACTTGATGTCGAGATGATATTTCTACATGGTGATTTAGAGGAATAGATTTACATGAATTAGCCACTTGGGTATGAAGTTAAGGGTAAGGAGAAATTTGTGTGCAAATTGAAAAAGAGCCTATATGGGCTCAAGAAATCTCTAAGGCAATGGTATATGAGGTTTGATAGTTTCATACATGAGCATGGTTATTTGAGATGTGAATCTAACCATTGTGTTTATTTCAAGATGATTTGAAATGGGAGCTATATTATTTTATTATTGTATGTGGATGATATTTTTATTGCAGCATCTAGTATGCAGGACATTGGCGAGCTTAAAGAAAATCTAGCTCACAAATTTGCAATGAAGTATTTGGGAGCTGCAAAGAGAATCCTTTGCATGCAAATTCATAGAGACAAGAATAACATGAAGTTGTATTTATCTCAGGAGAATTATATCAGTAAGGTGTTGGAAAGGTTTAATTTGTAAAATTTAAAACCTGTAAGTACACCTATGATTGGACACTCCAAATTGAGCAAAGATCAGTTTCCTACATCACACGAGGAGGTTGAGTACATGACACAAGTTCTATATGCTTCAATAGTTAGGAGTTTGATGTATGTTATGGTTTGTACCAAACCGTACATTACACAGGCAGTGGGAGTTGTGAATAGATTTATGGCTAATCCGGGTAAAGAGCATTGGAAAGGATTCCAGTGGATTCTCAGGTATTTGAGAGGGACATCCAACATGCAGTTATGTTATGGAGGGTCAGATACTTATTTACGTGGCTATGTGGATTCAGACATGGCTGGTGATTTGGATGGCAAGAGGAGCACCATTGAGTATGTTTTCATAGTATGTGTCACGACAGTTAGCTGGATTTATAGATTTTAGAAGGTTATGGCCCTATCTACTGTAGAGGTTTAGTATGTTGTAGCTACAGAAGCTAGCAAGGAGATGATGTGGATGAGCAGGTTCATGGAAGAGTTGGGAAAGGAGCAAGAGGATTGCAGATTATATAGTGATAGTCAAAGTGCAATTCATCTAGAAAATAACTCAGTGTTTCATTCTAGAATGAAATGCATTCAGTTGAGATATCACTTCATATGGAAGGTATTGGAGGATGGGAAACTGAATTTGGAGAAAATTCATACAAATGAGAATCCCACGGATATGATAACGAATCTGTTAGAAAAGGAGAAGTTGGATCTACACTCCACTTCTATTTGTCTTTGATTTTGAGACTTGAGGAGGGAGAAACAGGCTAAGGATAAGAGGAAGGAGTTGTATGGTATAGTGTAAAACTTTATCTCCAAGTGGGAGATTGTTGAGTTGTGGAGCTTAATTTCTTCACTGACATGATTTTATAGACTTTTTGGAATACACAGTAACCGGCATCAGTTGACAAACTGGCGTCAATCACCCATGGACTAGTATCGGCCAAGAAAGAAGGAACTAGCATCGGTTTCCCGCGCATGACTTCTATAATTAAGTTGCGGGAATTAGATCTATATTTAGTTATAAAGTGAATCTAAGGGTTGTAATTGCATAGCTAAAGTGCCTTAAGATTGTAGATGCATATATAAGCATAAATCTAGGGTTAGAAGAAGAGAATTAATTGAGAATTAAGATAAGTTTCCTTTAGAGAGAAAAAGAGAAATTTGTAGAGAAGAAAGTATAGGACATCCAAGAAGGTGTGGAATTTTACAAATCTTCACTGCATTTCCTCTGTGATAATAAATTGGTTGTTTCTTGGTGGACGTATCCCACACTAGGTGAACCACGTTAAATATTATGTATTATTCTTCTTTTTTATTTCCGTATTGAGTACTTATATGTTTAGATCTAATTAATATATCTGTACAACCGGTGTGTTGACCCCAACACATATTTGGTGTTACATATTTTCTTTGTTACGATTTCACTAATCTAAAATAGGTACAATAAAATTGGTTCAACATTCTAGCACACCTAGTGGGACACCCTTCTTTGGTTAGTCCTTTCATTTTTCTTTCATTTACACTTTCTTTTATCCATCTTCTACTAACCTCGCAGGTAGGAGTGTTACTTTCTTACTTGCATACATGGGTTTATTTTCTTGGATCAATTTGTTTCCTTTAAAAATAAAAAATAAAAAGGAAAACCGTTATCCATGTATTCTTCGTTTTACTTATTTTCTCTTTTTGCATCGTTTTTTCCTTCTTGATTTCATTGAATTTCACACTTCTTTTTGGGACTTAAAAATAACCTCTTCATGTTTTCTTGACAACATAGTCTAATTCAGGGGTCAATAATTTACATCCACATCTTCCACACACATCTAAAATGTACACATCAATTTACACATCTCAAACATCTCCTACCAAGTGGAACTATTATGATTTCATCACCCAATAGGAAATCCACTGTGGTGTTCTAGCCACATTATAATTTTTTTGGCTATCGGTATATTGATTAAGCACTTGACACCCTTATCATTGTGGTGCGTGAAGTGTAGGGGGTAGGCCCCAAAATTAGGCCCCATATCGGTAGTCATCACAAATTCAAGCCTCACGTACCTTTGGGTATATCGAGGATTCCATCCAAAACTACCATAAACCATCCATAGTTTGGTCATTTCCTAGGTTCCCTTTCATCCCATTTTCTTATTTTTCACATCATTCCATATAATCAAGATGATAAAAAAAAATTGCTTAATTTTGTATTAATAAATTATATAAGTTTTTGTTTTTTTATTTCATGTCCATTATCACCTATTCTCAGGCCAGGAAAACACAATGATCTACCTCATCCAACAACATCCCCACTTTCAATGATATTTCCCAAAAAAAATTACACTTGTCGATGTTTCTTATACATCTATTATCACCATGCCTTTGGTTTCCCAACCCCTTGTTTCTATGGTCTCACTTCTTGAGACTCATGTCATCCAAAATGATCCCCATCCTGAAGCCAATCCCTCTACCTCACATCAGTCCATTCCCTCTAGACTAATTACGCCTCCGTCTACTGCCTCTTTAGAGACCCTTGGACCTCCTATTATCCTTTGTGGATGCTCAGAGTTCTAATAACTCCTTGACGCTAATCCCATTTCCCTTCATGACTATCTTATCCATAAATTCACCATGATCCCCAATTCCATCAATCCACTCAATTGGTGGAGCCCATTCCACCCAACTTATCTCACATCAACACTATCCCCATTACTTCCTCATCCACTATTGTTATCAATACCCCTATCCAAACTTCACAAGAGTCTCATTTACTTCGTCCTCCACCTTAACAACATGAAAAAACTTTACTCCCCATTTCTACATCTTATATCCATGAAAATGTCATCACCTCACCACCCCATCCTTCTAAATAAACCCAACCTTATCAACCTTCTCTTCTAAGTGTCTTTCGTCACATGTTCCCCAATCAATCTAGTCAAATATCTCAAACACCCCATACCCACATCCCAACTCTTACCACACCAAATCAATTTAACATCCCCACCTCTCAACCATAACCAACACAATCCCATCCATTTTATTACATCCCTATCTCCCAAAAACAAGCTATATCTCAATCCCTTTAATCATAACCATTCAACAATATCCCCCTTATCAAACACCTCTACAACATTATTCTCCACATTGGGAACTTATTAAATTTTTCAAGTTTAATAGTAAGGAATATCCACAACAACACCTTCATTCCTTTAGGCATGCATGCTACCTCATCATTCATAATCAAGACCTTATGTTTCACACATTCCTCGTGTCGTTATCTGGACCCTCGTTGGATTGGTATAATGGAATTCCCCATCATTCACTATTTTCCTTAACCCAACTCGCGTAACTACTCTTAGAACAATTTTCTATCAAACATTGTGTTTAAAATCACTATTACATACCTCTATGCATTAGATAATTTGATGACAAATCCATCAAATATTTCATTTCTAGATGGTGTGGTATAATCAATCAACTATCTTGATCCCTTCCTATGGCTAAGTTAATAAAAAAAAATCATGGTCTTGTGTGAAATATATCTCCTATAATCTTTAAATACAATCATTCCAAACATTTGAAGAGGCATTCACCATGGCTCGTAAAATTGAACTACATGCCCTTAAGCATGGTCATCTCATAGTTTGATCTAACAAACCCAAACCTGAGTTCACTAAGAACACATCCAAGACCATCGTATTCGAGTCCTCATCCACATTTAAATCCCACACTAAGCCTCCACAAAGGGCTCCAAGGCCAACCCTCAATTACACTCCTTGTAGGGAATCATATAACTCTATCTTCAAATAATTAATGGTTGTGCATATCATCTAATTTCCACCTATCTGACTTGTTGATGACTCATGACCCAAACCCACATGGTATCACGAGGATCACTATTGTAAGTATCACCAACTCCATGGTCACAACTTTAAAAAGTGTAGTTCCTGACTTATCGATCATGGAGATATTTAATTGGACAATCCCAACGCACCTCCCAATCAACCTCTAGATGTTTTCAAGCAACCTTTTCCCAACCATGCACTAAATAATTGTAATAATCCCCCTATATCTTAAGCACCCAACGCACACATGATCAATGTTTTGGGTCAAGATTCAAGTTTAGCACCGACATCTATTGTCATCTATACTCTACCTACATCTATTGATCTAATGCCTACCTCGACATTTACCCTCTCTCCTACAATCTCATCTACATCTGCACAATTGTCTACTTAATTATCCAAATCCACTATACCTACATTTGCATCTATTACATCCACTTCACATATCTCTTTTCCACCCACACCTACCCCAACATTTATCTCCATATTCATGCCTACTTCTACAATCCTATCTAAATCTATCTCAACCTCTACATCCATTCCATCTACATCTACTATAACCATGACTATTGTACCCCCACCTACATCAATTACATCCACTTTTCCATCCATCTATACGCCCACTAGATTCGTGCATATGGTATCTATTTCTCCACCCACATCTACTTTAACATCCATCTCAACATCCTCATCACACATCCCTACATCTTTATCCAATTTTATACCTTTGCCCTCAACCACACCCACAGTTGTAACCATTCCTACCTCAGCATCCAAATCTATGTCCACATCCATGTCATCCCTCAAAACTTCTACCAATCAAACATCCTCCTTTGATCGCATTACAAAGGATGTCCTAATCCCATCTTCATCTCCAACAACTACCATCACTTTTCTACCAACATTCACACAATTTGCACCTCCTTCCGATATCATTAAACGTATTATCTAAAAACCACTTCCATCTTTAATCCCTACATCTACAATGAAACCCGCATCATCTGATTCTACCTCTAAGGATCCCCTAGTAAAAAACATTATTATTTCCGCCAAAGCTAAATCTTCATGGAAAAAATCTAAAAACCTTGGCATTCCTACTCAGAAATCTCTCGTCTATCCACACAAAAAGTTGGAGCTCCCTTCTCCTAAATCCCATAATCCCAAACAATTTAATAAACCTTCATCAATCCTAGGTGCACCTCCATTCATCTTAGGTCCAGGCCCTCCATCTGAAACTCCTATCATTAATAAATCAGAATCAAGACCATCCACTCCCCTCTTTAAATATAATCTTGAATCATAATCACCCACTTTTTCTTCCAATTAAAAATCAAAATCAAAGGCTCCCACAAATCCTCATCAAAGTAGATCACCCCTCTTACCTTCATCCACAACCCCTTCTACAAAAACCCCCTTTAGATCTTATACAAACATATTTCAATGACTTCTTTGATCATCTACAATAATTCTTCCTCCTATCAAATCTTTCGATTCACCTGTGCCAAAACCCTCATGGTTTGATCATAATTTCATTTGTGCTTATCATCATACCCATGGGCATGATACACAACATTATAAGGCCCTCTAAACTCTCATCCATAATCTCCTGGACTAATATGGCCTTCTCATTTATGAATACCACCCTCTTCCTTCTATCGCATCCACATTCAAATCCAATCCTCCATTCAAATCCTCACCCCCTAAGGAATATAATTCAGGTTCTCCATCTAAATCATTCATCATAATCCCTACCCCATCTCCCTCAGCATCCACTAGCTCATCCATATTTGCATCCAATTTTATTAATGCGATGCAACATCTCTCACTTAATCCTCCCATATCTCCTTCTCCATCCACATCTCCCATGCACATCGATCCATATCCTTCTTCATCAAACCTCAAAGAAATTGATGACATTGTGTCCCTTCCTCACAACTTCTTTTAATCAGAATGTCACTACTCTAGAAAGGATCCAACATGAAAATTTTTCTCCCAACTGGAATGGACCTTATATTATCACACATAACTATGGGTCCAAGGCCTATCATTTAGCCTCCCTCAATGGTAAACTAGAAACGGAACCTCTCAACACTTCGCACTTGCAACCTTTTTATTGTTAACATACCTAACAAATGAAATTAGTCATCTAAGAGATCCTACATCCATCATTCATCCTTTCCATTTCTTACTGTAATGATTTGGAATTATGTGGCCTACCGTCACTTTCTTATATATAACCTTGAATATGGGCACCACAGCTCTGTTCATAACATTTTCCTCATGGAAACGTTCCTCCTTTTAGGTGAGAACCCCACAATAATTACATATTCCACCCTCTTATATACCTACTAGAACCATGCTAAGGGTCCATAGGTGTCGCTTGTACATCTTATCTTTCCCTCCTTAATTCGTCTACTTGGCTATCCCTAGCTCTATCCTAAATTCAAAATCATGGATACTCATATCAAAAAATAGACTACTCCCTCAAAGAATAGTTGTTCATGTATAAAATAAATAGTCAAAAGTATAGACTGATCCCTCAAAGGACAACTATGATGCATATCTTATCTTGCCATCTAAAAAAAAAAAAATGCAAATATCCAAAAGTAAAATTCTAAACATAGACCACTCCCTTGAAGGATGGCTACTCTCTTATATCATGGTAGCAAAGGAATCCCACATTGATCAACCTTCTCAAAAGTATCAAAAGCAAAAGTAAAATCTCATAAGCAAGAATCCTAAGAAAGCTTACCGCATTGATCAGCTTTCTCCTCCATGGCAAAATTCCCACATTGATCATTTTGTGCCATATTTCTTAGATCTGGGGCATAAACCTAGGACTACCACCTAATGAGATCCCACTTTCCCTATACAAGCTCTATCTTAGCCTCCCCCCCTTTTTTTCTAAAGTGGGTTTATAAGAACACTTTCCATCTTTCTCTCAAGATCTTGTGTATGAATAACTACCATTTGTTATGTGTTAACACATGTCCATGGTCGTAAGTGCATTACTCTGTGTTGTTCCCTTTCACATTTTATCTTCAATCCAATATAAAAGCATTTTTCCTATGCACACTCCTTCCTATGATGGAGTTTCCTTCCTATACTTTGCTTGTCCTCATAAAGTTGTGTCTTATCAATTATCTCATCAATATGTCATCAATTCTATCTCATTAATCTCTTATCTCATCTCATTGATATTTTATCTCATTTAATCCAATCTATTCATCCAATATTTTTATTCCTTCCATTTTAGGGTTATGTGTCACCCATAACGCACTGATTTTTATCTTTTATGCCTTATCTTACTGTCATTTCCTATCATCTTATCTAGCAATGCATTTTTTATCACATCTCAAGCCCACTTTGTGGTCATCTTTATGTTCCCTCTCAGAGCACCATGCCTCATCTTAATCCCATCATTGTGGCCATGTTTCCATTTTCCATCCCACCAGGACGTATATTCAATCAACTCCTGATGTATGCATTATATCGCATCCGATTTTGTCCCAATATTATGTCAAGACTATTGGTTTGACTATCTTCACGTATTTTTGCACATATTTTGATGTCTTCCTTTGACTTGTTGGTCCCACGGCTTGCACATCCATCCAAGTGGGTTCCCATTGGAATCCCTCCATATTGCAATGATTGTTTTCGACTCACAGGTCCATAGGACATTACCATCACCTCCATCACAGTATGTGATATGTTCCCTACCAAAGTGATTCCAAAATCACATCCATATTTTGTTTTTTGTTTTTTTTTAATTTCCTTATACCTCATTCACCTAGGGCATATTCTTTCATCCTCTCTCTTTTTCTCATTATTTCCACTCTTTATCCCTTCATCTATCTCTTTCAACCTAGTGATCAATTCTTCTTCGTATCAACAATCCCTAGTCTGAAGGGGGGCACCTCAACCATCATCTTTTATTTCTTCTTAATTTTGTCTCATGGCTTTCCCAATACAAACCACTCGACAAAAGGGATAAATGTAGACACCAGTTTTTGGTATCGCTAGTCCCTCACCCCGCATTCACTCTTTTTGTCATTATCATGGACATACTCACCTTATTCCCATATTTCCCACCTAAATCACAATTATTCCCATAATCCCATCTTAAAATTATATTATTATTTACTCTTTATAATCTCTCCTCAATCATGTTTAATTAATCTTAAATTTTCATCTAATCCATTTATCCTCCCTCAATTCTCTTCTTTGTCCTCCCTAGGCCTTCATTTAATGATTTTACCTCCCATTTTCCTTTTTTTAACATTTTCCATCTCTCACCTACCATTTTATCCATCCTAAGAAAACCTAACTCGTCCTTGCCACTTAAAACCATAATCATGCTTCATAAGGGCCTTATCTCTTGAGTAAACCACATCTCCACCACTTAGATCAATGGCTCGTTGCATTCACCATTGACCCATCTAGGTCACCGTCAACCCTATAAATGTTCCTTTCCCCTTCCTTGTAAAGGGATGGAATTTTGGGCATTCTTCATTTTTGGATTTTTTTTGTAGGTTTCTTCTCTTATCATCAACAACTATTGTCATCTTGGACCTGCTTTTGGAAGACCTCTTTCATCATTGTGGGGATTTGAATAAACTTTGTGCTTTTCTGGAGCCACCTTTGGTCTTTCCTTTTCTTTTATGCTTTATCCTTGTAGGTTTAGTAGTCATCTTGGACCTTTACCATCGCCTCTTCCTTCATTCATTCTTCTTTATCCTTTTTTTTTATATTTTGACCTTATCAAATCTTAGATCTGTCCTGGTCACTTTCAACTTGCCCTAATCACCATTGATCCCCCTTGCAATACTCCTATTTTTGGCTTTCTACATACCTTCCTCTTCTTTTTTATCCCTGCAAACCTCAAAGCTACCAATATTTCCATGTTGCACACCTACAACTTTAGATCCCAACTTCATCAGATCCAATCATCATTGATTGGGACCAGTCATCATCAAACCTATTAGCAAATCTCTTCTTATTTAATTTTCTTTCATCCTTTCTATTCTCATTCAAATCCATACATTTCTACATCATCACAACACCATCATCTATTCCAGATCAGCTTCTAATTCATCTAGATCTATTTTCTTTGCTTGTTGTTTGGCTCATCCTGCTCTTGTCGATGTCAATTGGGTTCACCACTCCTAAGTCGTCATTGACCCACCCATGTTTGGTTTATTTTAGCATTTAATATAATCACATTTGCATCTTATCTCATCTAGCATATTTTAGGTTTCTGATTCAATTCAGTTATCTGTTACATCTAATTTATCAATCAATTTTATCTCTCTTTTGTCAAAAAGTGGGTTGACATCTATCCTAGGAAGTTTTCACTTCTTGGGATCGGTATTATCATGAAACCCACCATGTTATCTACTAATCCATTTTTTTATTTTTTAGTTCTCTTTGTTGTGCAGGTAATCAAGCTCATTGCGAGGGGGATTCTTTCTTTTTTTCCCATATCCATTGTCATCTCATCCAAAGGTACCTTAAACCCTCTCACATTTGGTGTTACTTATTTTCTTTGTTACGATTTCACTATTATGAAACATCTACGATAAAATTGGTTCAACACTTTGATAAAGCCACTTACATATTAGGGATTTTAAGTTGAACTTGAGGGGACAAGTGAGTTCACCTTGTCCCTAGTTTTTTTATGAATAAGTTTGTTTTCAATTAAATATGATTGAATATTTCTTGGTGTAAATGGGCATGAGTCTATTTCAAGGGGACCTATGCCCACCTTAAAAAACTTAATCCTTATTCAAATTTAACTCAATTCCTACCCTGTATAAATACTCCCTTGGTGGGGAAATTTTGGATTAAACTTAAGTAAGCGTAATTAGTACAACTAATACCTTGGCTATGATTATTCCCCCTTGTATTATTTTAATGGTTGTGGGATATTTAAAAATCTCAATAACATGATGGCAATTTAATTAGTGACTCAAGCTACGTAAATGGATATATACTTAACCAGATACGTCCTTGGTTAATTTTAATGAATCATAATGTGTATTAAAATATAACATTTACTTAGTATGACCAAAACTCTTGGTGAAAGGCGTGAGATTTAAAACTCAAGTGATGGTAATGGAAAAACCAACACTATGGTCATCTGGTGCACTCCTAGTTAGCTTGTTTAACACACATGATAGTATGGACTATTTTGTACCTCCCTATTGTGTTATTTATTGAGATTGTTGATGATGAATCGGTCCTGGAAACTGTAGACACAATATCACGCACATATTACTATTTTACTATGCCATCAAGTGTGTTGTTATATGCATGGATCTTGAGCAAGAAAAGTATTCACTAGTGACACAATCCCTTGTCCATCCAATTTTCTTTTATTGTTTCTGTTGTTTTTCTCTCTCACATTTTTCATTTTTGTATCCAATTTTGGTCATTTCATAGGGATCCATGTATGTTTTTCTTTTCACATTTGTCTTCATTTATCCTAGGAAATCAACGCCCATTCTGGACACTAGAGCTCATGTCCATTATGGGAACTTCTTTCCTCTTTGTTCCTTTTTACATTTTTGACATTTGTGGTGAGCCTTTTTAATTTTCTTATTTGCATTCTGAGGTCTTGGTTGGCATGCCCTGTCACTAGTGTCAAAATTTAAATAAGAGATCCATATATATACACAACATACAATCTATTATATTGGCTGGAAACTCTAAGGGGAAATCTCATCTACATACTATCACTACCATCAAAGGGACTACATTTTTGGGATACATACTCTACATATACTGCATAAGAAGGGGAAGTGTTGAATTCCATCTCACACATATTTTCATTCTATCTATAAATAGCCCACTATCATGGTGTTATTGGCGCTAGGGAAACCTGGGGACACTATTAAACACACAAGCACAAAGAACTACACAGAGTTTGGAATGTAGTGCAATGCTTGGTCATAAATTCACCCATTGGGTGACCACTGAGGTTAGTCTGAATTTACATATTGCATTTTCATTCCAATTTGATGTGTTCGTGAGCTTGTGCATGTAGTTAGGATTTGTGTCGCAGGTTACAGGTACCCTCAGTGATTCAAGTGCGAATATCAGGTGATTAACAACAAATAAGTGTGAAACCCTAACAACACAAAAGAAAATAGATTCTGAGCATTTTCCTAGTCA
Organism: Taxus chinensis; assembly: GCA_019776745.2. Taxonomy (NCBI): domain Eukaryota; kingdom Viridiplantae; phylum Streptophyta; class Pinopsida; order Cupressales; family Taxaceae; genus Taxus; species Taxus chinensis. Next base: position 581,566,935 of record CM034146.1, read on the forward strand.
CCAATGCTTAGAAGAGGTCTATGACACCCAGACACCCTTGCCTTACCCCAAGTACCCATGTCTCTCTCTGTTTTAGAAGTGTATAATTACTATCAAGCATTCAAAACACTCTTCCTAACATGTTCATCAATTGTTCCAATTCAGATCTATTCCAGGATAAGTGAAAATCAGCTAAGTCTTCTATATCTCCTATTTTCTTGTAATATTGTATCATTAGAGTGCCTAGCATTTGTATTCTATTGTGTTTTATCATATTAGTGACTCTGAAATTAGATTTAATTCTGATTTTATTAAATTAGAAACCTTAATTGCAAGGATGATTTTATATTTATTATCATTATATGTAACCAAGATTACAAGACTTGGAGTTATTTTAAACATAATTGATCTTGGTACTTTGCACAAATGGAGTTAAGATTACTTCCTATCACCTCTGATTGGACTAGTGAGTTATATTATTAATGGTTTAATCTCATTTAATACTCAACTAGCATTTTAAAAAAATTATTTCAATTTTTATGCGGCATTTAGATGGTTAATTTGGGTCATGAAATCATGGGCATGACATCAGGTATCAGAGGTCAGATTTCAACATCGGGTGCCCTAGGAAATAAACAAAATTATTTAATAAGTATGGATTGGTTAAGTTGCCCATTCAATAAAACATTTCCACATGACTAGAACAACCATCTTGGAGCATTGACCTTTCTCACGAGATGCGATTCAAGATTAATTATAAGCTTAGGTTAGAAATTTTGGGAAATTGAACCACCAATGGTGAGTGTAACACAATTTTTTTGTTCAAACACTATTTTTAAATACCTTGCAAAAGTTAGAAATGACGCTTGAAAACAACATGCAAAATGCTTATGTGATTCATGTAGTGGAGATGTCAATGTTTGATCATGTTCCCTAGTGATATGGGATGTCACATCAACCATTAAACCAACTTGATTATATGGCCATTTGATCATTTATCGACAGGTACATTTATTAGCCCAGTTGGTTGTTTTGCATTTGGGACAAATGCTAAAATGTTAAGAATTTATTTTGGTTTGGACCCATAGATTAGTGAATATGTGGTGAGAAATTGAGATCCATCACCACATACCTCTAGAATTTCTCCATGAAAATTGAATATCAACCTTTAGTTTTGAGAAAATTACTTTGGGAGCTAGTTTTTCAGCATGTTTTCTAGGCCACTAGATCATTCTACAGCAAGAACGAACTATCACAATCACGATAATCGACTATGAAAAAGGTCACAATTTGAGCCCTAGTTATCATAAATGAGTTTCGTTAATTTCATTGAATTCTCATATATATGAGAGTAGATGGTTTTTGACCAAATGTTTTTTCAAGTTTTTTTTGTTTTTTTGAACCCATTTCGTAGCCACTTTGGCTAGGAATGTTGAAATGTAACAACAAATTTTAATAACTGGCTCTGAAAGAGTGCTTCCAGTTTGAGATCTAGTCACCAATTTTAGGTCTGGGAAATCTCATTGGATTCTCTGTATACATAGAATAGGTTATATGTGTTAGTTTTTCCATTTGGTACTTGGTGATCATTGTGACAAGCCCTTTCGTAGCCATTTGGACTAGATCTTGCAATGGGGAAACTGGGCCCTTGTTGACCTGTTTGACATTTCGAGACACCTTGGTGGGTGCAAGATATTTTAATGTTGTAAACATGATGCTGTTATGCATGTTCTTGGTTGAATGATGTGACCCAAATGAGTTAGTGCTTGGAATAATTTTTAGTTGTTGATTGTTTTGGTTTGGTTTTTTCATTTTGGACATCGTAAGGACCCTTGGTTTTGGTATTGGAAAAATTTGTAATCTTGGTAAAAGAGTGTAAATTTTTTCCCTAAAGTACAGGGCCATAGTCATGTTCAAATAGTTCGATATTCCTTCTCCTAGTTGGACTCATTATCCTTGAAACACTCACTTGCAATGTTAAAAGTACCTCATTTAGACCTAGAGAAACCCATTTGGAATGGGCACGAACAAATAATTGTCATACTTTGTTTTACTGCAATCTAATGTCTAGAATGGTTTTCCATTGGCTTTAAATTGAAAGAATATGAATTATAATATTTTAATCCCTTGAGAACTTTATTAACTTGAGCCTAATTTCTAACCCACATTGAAAGAAAATTTGGTAAAAGTGACTCTAAAACCTTGAAAATTCCTTTTGGAATAGTATGGCTTAAAAAGAGTATACCATAGTGAAAAATATTTTTATCAACCCTCTTAACTTTTTACCAATCAAGAAATGATATGGAAGAAATGGTTTTGGTATCTACTTATTTAGGTGATTTTATACAGGGGTTAACCCATAGCTATTTTATCTTCCTGGAAACTGAGAATCCCTTGAACTATTAGAAACAAACATTTGGCTCCATGACTAAATTTTTTTGAGAACCATTATTGTGACTTGTGAGGATTGTTTTGGGTGTGTCGATGATATATGTATTTCTCTAGAACCCTTTTTAAAATTGGTATGTTCAGATTTGTTTAGTGGTCATTTGTTAAACCTTACCGCTATGGATGTGGCAATGAAACTTGGTTGGACCTTATTACTCATTAGAAGTTAGATTTGTAATTGTAATAATTAGGAATAGGATAAGAATGCTTTTAGGTAGTTATGTTCTCGGTACTTAATTCTTAAATGAGAAAATTATGGAATTGTTTCCTCAGTCTAACCTTATTTCTTAGAAGGAAAATACAATGAATGATTCAAATTTTTTAGTCACTCACATGGTGGGGTGAAATTCCATGGATATATTAATATTTGATCCAACATGTTACAAGTTATGAGAGTCTAAGAACAAAGAATGCAATATCTAAAAAACCACAAGAAGTTATATGGGTAAGTGTATTTATAACGTATGTTCTTATAACTATGAATAAAATTTGGATAATTATATGTAGTTGATAATTGTAGAATGTATGAATAAAAAACCTTTGAGGTGGGGAAATTTAATTGTTTATACCCCTAAAATATAGAAAAGACGTGATCTAAATGTGTTAGACCAATTGAAATGTGTGTTTTTCATTATTCTTGATTGCATTATGAACTTCCAATCTCTGTTACACACTAAGTTTTGGTTGTGTGAAGCTGGCTAATGCATTTTTCTTATATTGCTTGTTACAATAAGTAAAAGTAATGTGTATAATATGTAAGGTTTCATCATTTTACGCTTTAGATATCTCATTGGTTACTTGATTCTTGGGAGAACCTTGTATAAGGTTTTTATCACCTTGGAAAATTCCTTTAACTCATTATAAAGAAATTATGGACTTTATTTAATGAAATACTAAGGGTTAAAAGAATTCAAACCTTCCACTTATCTTGGAAGATGTCATCCTTTGAAATCAATTTTGCCTCTAGTCAGGCAATACACCTTTAGAATTGGAATGTGAGTTGTGTCATTGTTGGGTCTATTGACCAACATTTCCCCATTATTTTATAGCTCAAAAATATTGGAAATTTGAGTTCCTTGTTTGAAAGTGAACTTATACCTCTAGTTTGAGGAAAAACCCCCCCCTTTGGACTTAGTGGGTCATTGGTGACCTAGGTCAATTGAAGAGTTCAAGCAACATATGTTAAGGATATTGAGAAAACATTGGAATCTTCCTTTTCATTTGGAGGAAATGTTTCATATTGTCCTCTTGACCTCTTGGGGAAAATGTGAAAGGACAAGTTGTTTCAAGATTGTCTAAGAAATAATTTGGTGATTTTCTTGGGAACTTTGATAAGATTGGAAGCCCCCTTTAAAAATATTTTCCACCTAGCTCATTCACATTTTCTTATGGATAAAATGGTAAATTTTGTGATCTTAGTAAACTTCTAATGTGTCATGTTGAGTTCAAAACTAGGTAATTGTTTTCAATAAATGGATGATGGAATTTTTTAAGATGTGGTAGTGTGTATTTTGGACTATCATGGTAAAAAAATTTGATATGATTTTAAACAAAAACAAATTTCTCTATCCTTGATTGGTTTTCTAAATTAAAATTAGTGGGTGTGTTATATGATATTTGAGCAAAAGGTTCAAGCTATGGAACCCCAATGCAAAACTAGAAACTAATATTAACTTTATACTGTTGTAAGGATGATACATACTTAATTTATTCTGTACTTCTAATGTGTGCATGTAAATATTAGTGTTCCAAATCAAGTCATTTCACCTTTTCATTATGTTTGGTGTTATGTGGCCCTTCATCCTTGAATCTGGATAGGACTAGTGTAAATGCAAGGGCCTTGGAAAAAATTGTCCTTTTTTGAGGGCCTTGAGAAAAGTTTGTCCATTTTTTAAAGATAAGTGTGGGCTAGGAAGTGAATCCTCACATAAATTTGGAATTTTTTACCCTCTTCTTGTATGGTTGTTGTGACACCTATGGGTGGCTTCGTGCACATCATGTGCACACAACTCAACAACCTTTCTAAGATAACATTTTTTGTTCCCTTGGCTCACCCATCATAAACTGTTTCCTTAAGAGTGACCTTTATGTTGTACATCCACTTATGTTGAACCTTGTAGAGAATTTGGATGAAAATGTTAATGAACATTTTTGGTGACTACAATCTTTTTGATTAATAGTATCTTATTCCTATATACACTCGATGCTATACCAAGTTATGGGTTAGATGGGACATGTTTTTTGAGACAAACAACTACATGGGAGGATGTGACCACCCGTAAAATTTCATTGTTCTTACCCCTTCCAATGACTTCTAGAAGGAAGTCTATTCCTAGGGGAAGGGGATGTAGTGCCCACCAGTTTCACCAAATTTTGATCATGCTAACTCATTGTGATATTCATGATTGATACATTAGACTTATTTTGGCTATTTGGTCTAGATAATTATTATTTCATCGTCTAATTACTGTGTTTATGTTAACTTGTCGTGATTGGGTGTTGGATTTGGCCCATAAGGCTAATTCATGGGTATTATTATTATCAATTAATTATGATGCGTTGATTATGGATTCTTATGGATTTGTAGAGTATGTAGACACAAAATCACGCACTTGGGTACATTTATAGGTCCTAACAAGATACTTACATTTACATGATTCCTAAGCGAGAAAACTAGTAATTGGCAGCCATCTTTGGCCTCTTTTCTTTCTTTCTTGTCTTCTCTCTTGTATTTCACACCCTACAGCCTAGTCGGCACTTTCCTATTTTATCTTTTATGACTCCCGACACAAACACCCAGCTAGGATGTCAATGTCTAGGTGCCCTCATCCCCTCTATGTGCTCTTATCCTCTTTCTATCTTACTCACCTTTTTTGGGATTTTTTAATCTTTTAGGTAAGCATCCTTTTTTCTTATGGGTCGGCCTTCCATTTGTCAATTACAAAATCCAACCAAGGGAATCATATAAATACAATGTTACATGGCCAAAATAAAGGACCAAGCTCTAAGCATCTATTATCATCACCTAAGATTTCATCCAAAGGCATATAAGAGAACTAAAGGTATTCATCTATAACTCATACAAGGGACAAGGGACTACATACACTTCATGTTGGAAGGGGAAATTCATTTTTCCATCCATAAATCTATTTACAGTCATACATCTAGCTATCTCCCGCTATCACATGTGCTTGCACAAGGGCTTCCTAAGGCACGATTCTATCACACATGAACAAGAACTACATGGAGTATGAGATGTAGTGAAATTCTCAATTGTAAGTTTACTCAGTCAGGGTCAGTCCAACTACCAAAATTGCATTTTTTCTTTCTGGGATTTGATGTGGTTTGAGGGTTTTGCAAGTCATCTTTCTCTTTGTAGGTAATAGGTGAATTTTGTGATCATCTAGCAACATACAGGCAACCAATAACGAAGGTTGGAAACCACCTTGCAAAACCATAAAAACCATATTTTGAGTTCATGCAAAGTCACAAACACCTAACAGATGTCTCTAGCACCCAAGTGACCTAGCCCCATTCCAAGTGCCCTTCTCTAGGCTTATCTGACATCTCTTGAATTTTATAGAGGCAATTAATACAACCTTCCTTTATTTTTCATCAGTATTTTAGTCCAACATACTTTGGGATCAAGTGCAAAATAAGCTAAGTATTTTACTCTTTCTCTCTTGCACTTAGGGTTTCATATTTTATTAGCTTATTGTTTGCATCAAATATGTACTTTAGCATTTGTTTATCATACGTGAATATGAAATATATAGGGTTTAATAATAAGCGTAAACTCTATTTCTATTAAATCATTTGGTGAACCCACATTCAAACACTCTTGGATCTTCCTTCATTCCTATCCTCATTCCCCTAGGATCCTCTCATCATTAATGTCTCCATCCATGATTTCTTGCTAGCTAATTATGAATGTAAGGATAAAATCATTTCTCTCTTCCTAATACCTCAAGTATTCCTTCCAATACTCATATGCTACCTTGCTTATAGAACTAGTTACTTAAATATCTTCATTTTTGGAACAACTTACTTTTTCATCTGATTTAGCTATCAATATTTTGTCTATCAACAATGATCTTATTCCCCAATATATATCATCTTGCATATATAACATGGGTATTAAGCTTCAGACAATAAAATAATGGATCTGAGCTCAATACTTTTATCCTTCTTTTAAAACCTTGTAAATTTTCCTTAATAATGTTAGTCCATCATCCATTTCTCTTCGTGTGTAATGATTCTTCTACATGACCGTGCATAGGCACTATCACTTAACCTCTTACAATTTGGGCAAAAATGTACTTCCTATTTTATTTAAACCTCATCATGACCTTGAGTGCAAAATTTATTACTTAGTACACCATGGCTTCATGTTATGTAAGAGGTTCCTTCCACATTTCATCAATAAAGTGTGTTAAATTCTTCCATGATGGCTATGAACATACTACTATTATTGACGTGACCCATTTAAATATTATCATCTAGACCCAATCACTAGGATTGCCTACTCCACTAGTTTATCGCTCCTACATAGTCCATGAGATCCTTCTCATCAATTCATGGAGACATCTAATACGTCTCCACCAGGATCTTTCCTCCACTGGTAAGTTATTGAGTAATATTTATTATTATGGACACTGTACCCTCCACCTCATTTTCACACGTGCAGTCTTGCATCCACATTAGCCTCCTTTCACATGCACTCTTTTCATGAACAACTCTTATTTGCTCACATTAGCCATTAAATAAGGACTTGTTAACATTGTTTAGTACATATGATGGCTTAGCTTTGACTAAGATTACACTAAGATGACCTCCTTCCTCCATCTCATTCTCCTCACCTCTATCATGGATATGTTTGCATTGAATATGCTACTTATGGCCTTCAATGGATGTTACATTTATCAATTTCTTGAAAGTGCTTCTTGCACTTGTCCACTTACACTTGGGAATATCTTGGCTTGACTAATTATTGGTAGGAACTTTGTATCCTGATCATATTTATCACATTTCCCATTACCTTCAATAGATGTTTCTATTTTCAATGATTCATTTCTCAACTATGCACAAAATATTACTCACGGTATGCACATGGTTTTCTAATATACCACCTTTTACTAGATGAAGAATATGCAAAGGGCATGTATAATTTAAACCGTAAATGGCTCTTATACGTGATTCAACCTCATACTATTCTTATCAGGTCTTTGATTGCTTCTCCATTCTACACTTTGACCATGAAAATGATGATCTCTTAGATAATGTTATTTTTGATTGACTTCTCCATCATACACTTGGGAAGTAATCATGGTCTTATTCTCCCCCCTAAATAAAATTATCAAGGTCTAACATTTCTACTCTCAACGCTTTGCTACCATTTAGCAAGTTAGTTACTATTTCTGGATTCAGTTTTCATAGTTAACAAAACATGATACACATCTTATATCGTCATTACCCTATGACACAATATGACAGTTTATGGACATCAAAGTTCCACAGTTCATACTTGTCTGACTAAGGGTCTAAATCTAAAATGAACCTGACCCCATCACAATCTTTACATCTCTATTGCTTCATATGATCACATCTTTCTAGTGCATACTATTATCAAACCATTTATTCGATGATGCACACTTGTTCCATGGTTCAATTATTGACAATCAAGGGGTCTTTTATAAATGTTTAAAACCTCAAATTATTATACACATCCATTTAGGTGCATTGCTTCATATCACATTTCACATTACATATCATTCCATCTCACTCAATCATAACAAACACATCTTGGTTTCATTTACCCTCACTTTATTATAGATACATGTACACTTTGTTTCCATGTTAAACATATTAAACAATAGTATGTCATTATATTTTCTAGAAAACAAATGCATGTTCACTTGTTCTTTAGTTCTGAATGCATAGTTCCTATAAATATTTACATGACTAGCAATGATGTTTGGTACAGTACCTATTTACTAGTCCCATCGAATCTCCTTAGTATGGGATCTAGTTAATCTCACACATCACATTAGTGTTATTGTTTCATTATTTACTACTTAACATTCTTACTAACAAACTACTTTCCATTGGATCTATACACACGTTGACATACTTTTTATCTTTCTAACATGACTAACAGGAACTCATGTGCAACATTTTCTTTGCAGGAACTATTTGCCACCATGGTCAATCTGTTACACTTTTCTTGATCATTGTCTTCCATTATATGTTATTGTTTGCGGCCTATGCACTTTGTCTTGTATGCACACTGTAAATTCTTTTGGCTCACTCCAACCTTGATTGTATTGTGACATTGTGAGTGATGTCCCATGTTTGAAACCCACTTTTCATGGTATATATTGGCTTCTTGTTTGTTACATTGTATTCTATTACATGTTTACTAGCTTTTTCTACTAACACATGTATCTATCCACTTTGTTTGCATGTGCCTTGGTTTCTACCATGCACATTCCCCCTCCCCTTGCAGGGATATAGTTCAACTCAATTTCAAGTCCTCTCCTTTGAACTACATCATCCTCTAAGAGTCACATGTTCCCTAAACGAGGGGGGAATACATTGGATGAATCAATCACCCCATACAACAACTCATAGCTATAGTACATGCCTCCTTAGTACATGAACATAATAGAGTTACAGTTACAAAATGGCCCAAAATTTGACTTGGGTCCTCTTTTCAACACAAACACCAGTGCCTAGATACAGAAACTAGTGCGTGGGTGCTCCTGACCTTTCTTGGATGTCAATGACTAGGGTTTTAGTTACAGTCACTTTCTCAGATCAACATAGTTTTCAGTAGCTCACATAGCAATTTCCAAGGATCAAGCGTTGGCCTCATAATACAAAATGCATGCAATCTTCTATTTCAACACAAAACAACATGGAACAATACAGAACTAAACACGAGACGTACCATTTGTAGTGGTGCTTATTCGGGAATCATTCATGGAAGGAGGGTAAAACTATGCCTCTATCCCCAATACTCTTTTTTCATGGCGTGAGATCACCCAAAAAATTCACACTTGGTGTGAGATCACCTAAACCCAAAAAACTTGTTATTGGCATGAGATCACCCAAAAAAATCATGCTTGGCATGAGATCACCAAAAAAACTCACTCTTCTACATTATTTCAGGACATTTTCTATCCATTTCAATATTCACGGATCAGGTGCACACTTTCCTTTTTACATACTTTTACGAAAAATTCGTATACACAACTTTGACTACTCTTTTGCTCTTCTTTTGTTGGTATCTCCTTAATACGCAATAAGAAACAACCCTTATGATAATACACAACAATAGGTACAATAGGGTACAACATCATACGTTTCACCCCTAGGATCATTCCTCTTTCTTAGCTTCCACACTTCATTTTATCACTTCACGCTTTCACTTGTCCACTGGACATGCTTTCACCATCGATTTACAAGAATAAAAGGTACACCTCTTCTAACGACTTTATGTTAACAAGTATTCACTCAACAACATAAAGTGGGGGAGAATTTAGACACAAAATCACACACTTGGGAACATTTTTAGGTCCTAACAACATACTTGAATTTACATGATTCCTAAGTGAGAAAACTAGTAATTAGCAGCCATATTTGGCCTCTTTTCTTTTTTTCTTGTCTTCTCTCTAGTCTTTCGCACCCTAAATCCCAGTAAATACTTTCCTGCTTTATATTTTATGACTCTAGACACCAGCACCCAACCAGGACGCTAATGCCTAGGTGTTCTCATCCCCTCTGGGCGCCCTTATCCTCTTTCTATCTTACTTGCCTCTTTTGGGCCTCTTTTATCTTTTGGGCATCTTGTTTTCTTATGGGTCAGCCTTCTAGTTGTCAATTACGAAATTCAACCAAGGGAATCATATAAATACAATTTTATGTGACAAAAATAAAGGACCAAGCTCTAAGCATCTATTATCATCGCCTAAGCTTGCATCCAAAGGTGTCTAAGAGCACTAAATACATTCATCTAGCACTCATACAAGGGACAAGGGACTACATTTTATGCAAACACTTATAGGAAGGGGAAGTTCATTTTTCCATCCACACATATATTTACATTGGTACATCTAGATATCACCCACTATCACATGCACTTACACAAGGGCTTCCTAGGGCACGATTTTATCACACATGCACAAGAACTACATAGAGTCTGAGATGTAGTACAACACTTGGTTCTAAGTTCACTCAGTCAGGTGACCACCTGGGTCAATCTGACTCCCCATATTACATCTTTTGTTTTTGGGATTTGATGTGGTTTCAAGGTTTTACATGTCATATTTTTCTTTATAGGTTACAGGAGAATGTTTTGATCATCTAGTGACATACATGTGACCAACAGTGAAGGTTTGTGACCACCTTGCGACATGATAAAAAACATATTTTGAGATTTTGCGTAGTCACAGATGCCTAATAGATGTGTCTGGCACCTATGCACTCTAGCCCCATTCTAGGTGCCCTATTCAAGGATTATCCAACATCACTTGAATTTTATAGAGGCAATAGCAATAGTCTATCGTTCATGTTCACCAGTATTCCAATCCAAGATACTTCGAGATCAAGTACGGAATCAATTGTCTTTTACTTAGGGTTTCATATTTCATTAGATTATTGTTTATGTCAAATATATACTTTAGAATTTTTTTATCATACATGAATCTACAATATCTAGGGTTTAACGATAAGCATAAATTATATTTTTGTTAAATTAGAGTAGCATGTATCTTATAACAGATTGTGAAACATGTCATGGTTAATTGTCATGATTTCTAACATCTTGTATAATGGACGGATGAATTTATAACTATTTGGTTAAATACATATGAATGGTTTGATTTCTTGAAATGTGTGTGGTTGTTTCATTTAGCATATTTTATTGATCATGTATGATATTTGCAATTGAGTTTTCAGGCAACAAGTTCACATCATAAGAGAACGTGGGACTCAGGGATCACACCTCCAAGATTGCACAATAGATCATTTAGACCAAATCTATTATCCTTATTTGTTCAACCTTTATTTGTTTGATGTTCACTGAGGATGGAACTAGGAAATCATTCATATTGGTTGTGTATTAAGTCACTTTTTTTGTCACATTGACTTGTTTGTCTTCATTTGAATTAATCTAGCGTTATTACCCTAAATGCTTTTTAAGCCACTTTTATGAGTTAAATAGTTTCTACTTGATTCAGGATGGATTAATTGAGTTTAGATTTGATTAATAGTTTTGTGCCACCTAATAATGGAGTAGTTGGACCCCACCACCCCTGTTAATGAGCCACTTTTCCCAAATCCCGAATTCGGGGAAAAAGTGGAAATTTAGAAGGGTGTTTTGCAAGTTGGGGGTCATTCTTACCTTAAAATGATCCTCATATACCATACCTATGTGTAGGGGGAATCTTCCCAAGGTTTAAAATATTTTTTCCATCCCTTTTGACCCTTTCTTATCCTTATCTTCATTTATGATTTTTATTGTGGGTGCCACTTAAGATTTGGGAATGCGTTTTTTTTTAAATCTCCTCTATTACAATTTTTGTCTTATTCTTAAAATAGACCTTTAGAGGGATTATAATTGGAAAGGCATTGGTGACACATGTCTCCATCCCATTGGTTGTTATTTTGAACCCTTTTATTATTTAACCCTCCATTTTTGGAGAGCGTTGGAACTTGATTTATTTTTACTTCGAGCTTTTGGAAGCTTGGAAGAGAAAGGAGCCTTTAGAGGTTGGGTTTACATTTTTGCGTTGACCATCTCTTGCTTGTGAGGTAGGCCTCACATATCCTAGTTTACGTATTGTTTATAATGAAATTTTTGATTTTATATTTCTTTTTTTTAGGTGTTGGAATGTTATGTGCATTTATTTTATTTTCTTTTGATTTCGTATGTTTTTCTCCATCCACCCCCTTTGGGGAGTGGATTTTGGAGTGTTGGGGAAGAGGGAAGAATCCATCTTTCTCCCACAAGGCTTGATGGGCAAGCCTTGCTGGGATTCCTATTATTTTTCCTTCATTTGGTTGAAGTGAGATATGGGTTTCCATATGGTTTGGAAACCATATCCGATCCTTACTAAGGAAACCTCCAAGGTTTGAAAAACTTTAGCAAGGAGGAGGCAATGAGAGATAAGGTCAGTGGAGGAATAAGGAGCTTTGGCGGCTTTTGGTTACTTGGAAAATTTTGAAACTCATTTGGTTATATGGAAAATTTTGTTATAATGGGTCTTTCTACCCCCTCTTAAGAAGCACATAGCTTCTTGTATGTGGTATTGGCTTCAAAATTTGTTCAGTTGTTTGTATGTATGTGGTGTATTCATTCCATTTCTCCTTATTGTGCATCTTGGAGGCATGTTCCTCCTCTCTCCCATGGGCTTGGAGGTAGGCTAGCATGCCCTCCTTATTTTGAAATGACATGTGATGATGTCATTTGGCTAGGTGGACAACCAAGCATTTTTCCATGGGTGGCATTTGAAGACTTATTAATGGATTTGGAGCTCATTTCCTTGTTGGAGAGTCAATGGATTTTTCATTCAAAATTTTGGCATGTTGTTCCCACTTGGGAGGCTTATCCACTTGCATTTTTAGAAATTGTTTCTTGTAAGTTGTAAGAGAAAGAGACATGTAAATTTTTTTGTATTATATTTGAAAATATCATTGTTATCTCTTGTAGAAACCTTGTTTAAAGAGGAAGTTGTGAGTATGTATCAAGAGGAGTTCTTGTTATCCCAAATTCCCCCCCCCCCCTGGGGAAAATTTGGTCAAGACAACTCTTACACATAAGGAAATTATGAACGAAATCACTCAGACCCATGAGCTTGAGTTCCAGAACTAGGAAAAGTGAAAACAAAGGCCTAAGAAAGTCAAATTTGACCCTGCACAAGAAGAAATAGAAGAAACGGTTCTTCTGAATGTTTCCATATCTTAAATATATTTAAAGGGTTGAGGGAGGACTAAAAAATGGAATTGCAGGGTCAGAGAAGAAGGGGCAGTGCCACAAAGGAACCGAGAAAAAAAGGGGAAGACCAAACGAGTGCTAGACTGATGCGTGTCCCAAAGGAAAGCGAGGCGTCGAGGGAAAAATTGATTCTTTGCACCTTGTTATCACAAAAAGGGTAAAAGTTACAAAATGGCCCGCAACTCAGTCGGGGAAAAATTCAGCGTTAGAACTCGAGTCAAAGCCAAGGTGGGGAGTTGGAGGGGAAAGTGAAAATTTGCCTTTCGTTCAAAGGGAAAAAGATAAATTGCTGACCTGCAAGATAGATTTTTTGTTCTAATCTGGTTTCCACATGTCCCAAACCAAAAGGGGGGGCCATTTTTAAAAAAAAATTCCCCGTACATTCGTACAGACCCGATAGAAACTTCAAAGGGGCATATCTTTCAACTCAGGGCTCAAAATATTACAGATTTGACACCATTGGAAAGATCTCGGCCTCACCTACACCATGGAGGTCTGGAAAAGGAAAATGGAGGTAACGTCTTCGGGCCTTCAATGCAGGATCCATCTGTCTCAACAACCAAATCAGATTCGATCTGTTTCCACCATTTCCTCTTCTTTCAAGGTGCCGAATCAAGGGATCATGCAGTAAAGATGGATTTGGGGCATATTTTATCAAAAGCATTAACAGTAGTGGTTGAGCTTCAACCCACTTTTCCCGCTTCCTTCTCTCTTTCTTCTCTCTAATCAAGTCTATAAATACAGGGGCAAGATTCATTGTAAAGGGTTGTTCATTCTTCTTCCCTGCCCCCTCTCTTTCTTCTCCAGGGTCGAATGTGGAGTTTTAAGTCTCCTCCCTTGGCTTTGTAATGGCATTTTCTTGCCTCTTGCCCGTTAATGGTGTACTATGTGAACTTCTGGAGCAATAAAATCTATTTTCGTGATGTGTTTTGTCCATGCTTTGCTCATTTTGTTGTCTCTTCTCGCCTCTCACCATTACAGGGTATATTGTGCATATCTCTGATGTCCATTGCAGGTTTTAGGAGTTGTGTTTAAGGAGTTTGAATTGGTGTTCTGTGTGAAATTTATCCTTGTTCTGTGTGAACTTTATCCTTATTCTGTGATGCATCTTTTCATCCTCTCCATTTCTCACCTCTTTCCATTTCAGGTAGTTGAGTTTGTGATCAGTAGTTCCCTTTTCTCAGTGCTATCACCTCTGTAGTGTAGGATTTCTTTATTTTCATCCTCTCTCTCTCTCTCCTTGGTCCCTTGGAATTGTTAGATTAGGAGTAGATAGTCGCATTTCCTTCCTTAGAAGTAGCTTAGTGCTAGGATTAGAAAGAGGAACCTGCCTTCTCTGGAGGATCATTCCCATTTGCAAGTCCCACAACTTGGGGAATGATCCAATGTTATGCAAATCACACCAAATGACCCTGCCTTAGAAAAGTAGATCCATAACTCATTTGGGGGTGTTGTGATTTCACACTAACAGTTCTTACTTTTCATGTTATCTTAATGTTGAAAAGGGAATGGAAATCTTATTTTTACTCCTCTTTCAAGATTTTGTTAAAAATAAAATTTGTATAATGGTGTAGATAGAAGATTTTATTCATTTTTGTTATAAAGGAAATCTCGTGCCTTGTTTATAAATAATAACATTGTGTTTGGTTGATTTTTTTAGCACATTAGAACAAATATCAAACTATGGATTGTGACTTTAAAATTAATTGTTGAAGTGAATTTTATCTCTCTCAATTTTATTTAGATGTGTAAGTTATATTTCTTGTTTGATGGTTTCAAGTTTAGGGAGAAGGAAAGTAGTGAAATTTCTTGTGTAACAAGGAATTTGGACCTTGTTAGATTAGAGAGATTATTGAAATGATTATCACCACATGAACTTAAACGGGCCCCTCTATCCTATATATATAATTTTTCCCCTCTCTAATCCATATGGCCAGATGCATGAATAGTTCCCAATCTGATCGGTTCAATGTCTAGTTCGTATTCACTCCCAACTAGATATATACGACTGTTTGAGGTGAGGATCCCTATAGTTCTATGGGGAGCATACTCTAACTATATATAGCTTATGCCCATATATAGATAGGGCCCCCTCTATATAGATCTGGCAGATAGGGGCCTAATCTATATAGTTGTAGCTGGGCCCTGGGGTATATATAGGCATATATACATAGAGGGCACCAAATCTATACTATATGGGCCGAGGGAGAGGGACTCTACTATCCCGATGGCCTATCCTATCTATCTTCTATATAGAGTCGACACTCCCCCGACTGATTCCTGCACTACAGGGGGAGGCAGCTATATCTAGTTAGCCCTTTATATCTGAACTATGGGGCACCCTCCACTCTCCCTCTATCTAGATATGGGATATGGACCGATAGGCCATAGGTTGAGGAACTCCCTTGCCCCTGAACTATTGGAGGGGGAGGAGGATGGAAAGGTAGAACTAGATAGGCATATATACAGATAGGGTGGCCTACTCCAATCACCGGGGCCCCCTCCCTGAACTCTCTTATCTATCTCGGGGCAGCTATATTCTATATCAGTGGTCCTATCGGGCCCTTGCCCCCCTCTCTCTCTATTCTAGAGAAAGGATAGAGATTGCCCACCTGACTGTCTGGTCCCTATCCATATACGAGACTCAAGAATGAGGGAGAATCTATAGCCAGGGGCCTATGCTGGGTGGGAGTCTATATAGAGAATGGGGGTAATGAGGCTCGGGGGCCCCACCCCTATATAAAGAAGGGGGGCTCCCTATCTAGATAGCTTCCCCCTATAGATATAGCCGCTCCCCGATACCTATATATCTATCCCCCACCCCGAACTATCTTATAATTCTAGATAGGGACCAACCCATGATTGGGACACCTATTCCATCACCCACTATGATTGGACCAACCTATGACTAGACTGATCGGTATGAGATGAGACACCCAGACTGATTGGTATGAGATGAGACACCCAGACACCTCGGCATTAAATCAACCCAACCCAACCTACCATACTCCCCTCCCCTCTTTTGATATGGGGGGGGGGGGGGGGTGTTATCTATATAGGGTCAAAGCACAATGTTGTGTCCCACTTCATGTCCCAAAAACGCGAGTAAGAAGTTGGGCGGGATCGGAAATCGAGGTGATGGTGCCCCCTAGATCTCTATGGGGAGCCCCCCCTCTCTATAGTTCTTCTCTATGGGGGCCCGCCCCTATATAGATTGGTCCTATACCATAGTGATGTCATACTGCCATACTATAGTGAAGTGATATAGTCCATTCCCGCCCCCCACCCTATATATTTCTATTTCCCAGCTAACGCATGAAACAATGTCTTAATGCCAACTAGATCTGTGGCTGTGGCCAATCCCAGATATATGATATATAGGGTGTCTGGGTCCTTCGAAATTTCATTCATGGTCGGTGTATCAGAGATAAGATATAGATAGGGCATGGAGACCTACTCGGAGCTTCTCCCTCTATAGGAGCTTTGTCCAGAGATATAGATATATGGACATGAGTCGGACCCGGATCCAGCCATCCAGCTACACTTCATCTAGAAGTAAACCATGGAAATATGGTTTAGTTGATATCATCTGCGATTCATAGATCTCTGATTGGAAACCCTAGATGGGGTGGAATTCAAGAGAGTAGGGGGCTCCGAGTCCCTTCCACGTGGCCAGAGGAATAGTATTCTAGAATTCATAGTAGGCTCCATCTCCATTTGGAATTAGATGGGGCCCCTACCTACATAACCGGCCATAGATTGATTGGTCAGAAGCCCTCTCCCCATCCCCATCCCCATCCCCATCTACTAGTGAGGGGTGAGGGCCCTATATATCTTATATGGCCCCCTACCCTGGCATTTATGCACTCAACCAACGGAAGGATATCGACCCAACTCGACCACCGGGAGAGCCATATATAGATAGGGAAGAGATCTATATAGGGAACACATGAACCGATAGGTCAAGGGAGATAAATAAGGGGCCATAACTCTATCTATGGTAAGTCGATTCCGAAGGAGTGCCCCCTACCCCCTATATAGATCTTATCTGGGGCACTCGACCTACTATCTAGATATGGGTTGGGTTCGAATGGCTCAGGAGGCAGGTGCCTTGGGTTTGGAAGGGTCTCCCTATCTATAACTAACTATATGGAGGGGGGGTCCCTATCTATATATGGGGGCTGGTCTTAGGAGTCATAGGATTCAAGAGAGAGATAAGATCTATATAGAGAGAGGGGCGGTCCTGCACCTACCTTCTCAAACTATAGATATGGGGAACCTTCCTCACACCAACCCCAGAACAAGACTGACTCTAATCAGAGGGGAGGTAAGCCATATAGGGGAGGTCGACACCCCTCTCAACATACATACATACATACATACATACATATATATATATATATATATATACATACATATATATATATATATATATCCGGGGAGACACTTTGAGGCAAGCAAGACATATAGGGGAGGTACCCCATGGTGCACACCACCTACCCTTTCTCAGATATCTATTTAAAGGATAGACAAGAAAGGCGGCAACCCATCACCTATCTATAGATTTTATGGGGCCCAAGACAAGACAACACAACACAAGACAAGGAAGGCTTCCTGAGATATAGAGATATAAGGCCTCCCAAGAACTTTAGAGAGGGTCGGTGAGGAGGGGCAATAACAAACCCACCCTAACCCCCCTCCACCTCTATATACTCAAATAAGTATAGGGGCGGGGGGCACCCCATACCAGCCAGATACATATAGGCTCGGAAGGGCAGGCCCATATACCATTAGCTTGTGTGGTTAGGTAGGTGGGGATATTGTTAGTGATGAACCCCATAACAAGACAACACAAGACAATATTCGAGAGGGGCCCCTGATTCTATACGTAATATGTCTATCTGGTGCCCCTATATAGATATATATAGATATATATCAAGGAAAGGAAGCAACCCTGCCTAACCAGAATAAAGGGAGGAGGGGAGGTGGTGAGGGTGGGGTTCCTTCCGTTCCTAACTCTGCCTATATAGATATATATCTGGCTAGGATATCTATATAGATCGAACACCTATATATAGATCTAGGGGGGAGATCAGTGGCCTATATAGATATATATCTGGCGGCAGATAGATAAGATAAGATAAGACAAGATTATATCTATATATAGAGGGGGATCACTATTCTATACGTGATATGACTGATGACTGAGGGAGAACCATATCTATAGATAGGCCCCCGGCCTCCCGAACATAGGCTATATGGAGCCCTACAATTTTTCTGTCAGCCCCCCTATCTATAGTTCTCCCAACTAGAGAGAGTCGCCCCCTCCCCTATATAGAGATATGGGAGGCCCACCCACCCCTCCAACTATCTCTGCCTCCTAGGTAGAGCTATATAGATCTATAGAAGGCCTCTACCAATACCCTAGAAGGCTTATATAGATAGGGGCTCCCCCATGCCATCCGAATGGGGACCCCCTGTGAAATGAAATATATCCTATCCCCCGTGACATCCGTTAGATAGATAGGGGATAGGGAGATCTATATAGATTCCCCTGACCATCCGAACTCTAGATAGGGGATAGGGCCGATAGGGGATTAATAGGTGGCCCCCCAGTGTCATATATCAATAGGGACCTCTCGCCCTATATCTAGATAACTAATAAATTTCGGCCCCATATATAGATAGGGGGCACTCTAATATCTATATATTGGTATTAAAGATTGATGGTACTAAATATTGTTGCCTGCCACCCGAGATTAATGGAGAATACAACTATATATCTTTCTTCAGAGTGGAGTTAGGTGAATCTATATATATCTCTCACTCGCTGGTGGAGGGCCATATACATAGATAGGTAGAGAATCATCAATCATCCATATATCATCCCAAGATAGGAGATAGGGAGCCTATATATCTATGGGGCGCTGCTCACCCCCTATCACACTTGACCGACTCACCATATCTATATATAGGGGGCACTAGCACTCACTAGGATCGAGGGTAAATGAAGATTCTATTTTCATTCCATTCTGATTAGATCTCGAGTTATATAACTCTCGAGGGCACCTCGCAAAGAATATAGGTGCCAGAAACATAATAGAGTAGAAACATAGTTATATAGAGTAGGGTAGGGCCCATATAAAGTATCTCCCTATCCCTATGCCTCTTTCATGCCCACCTACCCTACCCTACCCTACCCTACCCTATATGTCGGTCATCTTGTCTATATGGCGACAGTTCTAGTTAGTTCTGGGGCGACTCTCTCTAGTTGGCCCCCTATCCATATCTCTCTATAGGGCCCTATATCTATCGCTCGACTAGCGGCGCCCTCCCCTCGATTGAGCCTACTGATGAGATGATATTATCTCCAATGGATAGAATATATAGGGTCGAGGGGTTCGAGCGCCTACTCCTACTCTATAGTCTAGAATAGAGAGTATAGAGCTTCCGTTCAGATAGGGCCTCGGCTATATAGAGTAGGTCATCGCCATATAGATATATATTTATCTAAGAGGAGGAGGGGGGCAGTCGAGCGCATATAGATAGTCACCCTCCCTGACCTCCCCCAACTAGAACTCTAGAGAGTTATAGTCATATAGATCTATACAGGGCACACCACACCATATAGAGTCGAGTCTAGATAGGGCGTTAGATTCTAGATCAGATAGGCCCCACCCCCGCCCTATAGATCTGATCTATCTAGCTATCGAGAAGAGAGGAGGGCCCCTAGCACTCGACTACCCTATATCTCTCGAGAAGAGGGTGATGGTTTGATCTCAGCTTAGATCATTGTGGTGTAATAGGGGGTTTATCCCATATCTATCTATCTATCTATCTATAGGGGGAGCATCAAATCTAGGGTGGTCGGGAACCACAGACATGGATTCCCACCGAGTGCAGAGAGAATAGATAGGGGTGGCCATATATCTATATCTCACCACATACACATATCTAGCATGGATGCATCCATTATATATGCCATTCTCTATATATGTGATACATCCAGTCACAGTCATTGGTCTATATCCATATAGAGTAGGTCATCGCCATCTCATCTCTATATAGATAGATAGAGGTTGGGTTGGTGCCTCCCCTCCCCTCTATATAGATATGGTGAACCCAACCTGGCCCTAGCCCGATGCAACCCCGGTTGGTAGTAAATATTGAAAATGATTTATTGTATGAAAGTGTTCTCACTATAAAATTCATAATTCTTATGGAAGTCTCCTAGAAAGTTGGTCCTGGCCTTATAGTGATATATAAATCGATATGGGTCACTGCAAATTTTAGGATTCAATTAGAGACTAGTTGAAATGTGTGTGCGTGCGCATGTGTGTGATATAATACCATATAAATTTATATTTGAAGGTTAAGTCAATTAGTCTCCATGCACATAAAATGGTTTTCATCTTCATATATATATATATATATATATATATATATATATATATATATATATATATATAGTTGAAATGTGTGTGTGCATGCATGCGCGCGCGTGTGTGTGTGCATGCACATGTGTGTGATATAATACCATATAAATTTATATTTGAAGGTTAAGTCAACTAGTCTCCATGCACATAAAAGGTTTTCATAAATAAATATATATATTCTTTCCAAACACAAGTTTTAGATAAATAAATATTAGTTGAACCCTTGTTGATTTTATATATACATATGTGGTTCTTATTTATGAATATAAAAGAAAATAATACTAATACATATGAGTTTAGAGGGGTTGCGGCCCCTCGCCCAAACCAAAACCTTTTCTAAGACACCGGGCTTGATTCATAGGCGCGACGCTACAGCTTTTTGTGTAATATATATGTTCATGTGAATGCCTAGATGCTCTCACCTATGTCGTTTCCTTCTTGTCATTGGACACTACCCTCACTCTACTTCTTCCACCTACACCTTCATTACAGACATGTGGCTTTCTTTCCTTTCCTCGATCGCTTCTAAATACAAGTAAGAGAGGGGGGGGAGATAAAGTGTGTGTGTGTGTGTGTGTGTGTGTGTGTGTGTGTGTGTGTGTAATCTCTTATACACATGATTTTATATTTGTATTAGCACATGAATTTTTGTATGTACTTGTCTCCTCTACACTTACCCTAATGAGGAATTTGGAGAAAAATGGAGACAAATGGAAGGAGAGAAAAACAAATGTATCTCCTTTCCTCTGTGGATGAAAGATTCACAACCTGCAAACAAGGAAAACATGGAGATATGAGAGGAAAAGGAAGGGAAATGAGACTACAATAGAGAAGTTAAGAGGAATTAGGGATTTTAAAATCCCTAAGATCAATGGTCTAGAGTTTTTTGATCCTATGGTTCTCATTCAACTTTTATAAAGCCACTTGCATATTAGGCATTTTAAGTTGAACTTGATGGGACAAGTGGGCTCACCTTATCCCTAAGTTTTGGATAAATAAGTTTGTTTTAAATTAATTTTAATTGAATTTTTCTTGGTGTAAATGGGCATGGGTCTATTTTAAGGGGACCTATGCCCATCTTAAAAACTTGATCCTCAATCAAAGCTAACTAAATTCCTACCCTATCTAAATAGTCCCTTGGTGGAAAAATTTTGGATCAAAATCAACTAACTGTAATTAGTGCAACTAATACCTTGGCTATGATTATTCACCCTTGGATTATTTTAATTTTCATGGGACAATAACAAAATATCAATAACCCAATGGAGATTTGATTAGTGACTCAAGCTACATAAATAGATATATAGTTAACTAGATACGTCCTTGGTTAATTTTAACAAATTGTAATGAGAATTAAATTATAACCTTTACTTGGTATGACCATAACCCTTGGTGAAAGGAGTGAGATTTAAAACTCAATTGAAGGTAATGGACAAACTAACGCTATGGTCATCTGGAGCATCCCTAGTTAGCCTATTTAACGCAAATGATAGTATGGACTATCTTATACTTCCCTACTGTGTTATTGGTTGAGACTGTTGATGATGAATCAGTCTTATAAATCTTAATTACAAGGACAAGTTTACATTTATTTTCATATGTAACCAAGCTTATAGGATTTGGATTTGTTTGAAACATAAGTGATTTCAGTAATTTGTGCAAATGGCATTGAGATTACTTCTTGTCGACTCTGATTGGACTAGTAAGTTGAATTATTAATGGTTTGTTGGCATGGTGTCCTAGTAGGTGTTTTCATTGATTCAAAATCCCATCAATGACAAAGTGAATGTTTTAGGATGATTTCATGATGTTTCATGTGATGCTAACATGATGGTTCAGATGTTTAGCAGCTGTTATAGTGGGATTTAGTGAGGTGTGCTTGCTTTAGCAAGCTCATACAGGTGCCTAGGAGATGTATCTTGATAGTGTGAGCTTCTTCGTTTCTTGGGAATCATGTTGACATGATGGATATTATGATTTGAGGGTGCTTGAGCACTCACAATAGTGTTATGGTGCAAGGATAGTTGGTTCACTTGGTTATATGTACTTATTAGGAGCAGGTATGTTTGTTTGGAGGTATGACAGAGTGGACCTAACCAATTTGAGCTCATGGAAGCATGCTATCAGGTGTATCATGACATATGAGGTATTGTTTAGTCATTTTCAGAAGTTTCATGTTTAGTTGGCCCTAGTTGCTACTACGAGGATCTAGCATGTAAGCATGGGTAAGTCTTAGTGACTGGAGAGATTGGGATATGGTATTATCATTATAATGATTGTATATGTTATAGGGATGATTAATTATGATCTCATAAAAAATTTAGGTGCCCATGATGTGAAATTTGTAACATATGACTGGTTTTGTGAGAAAAGGTGAAAAACAAAGTAAAATCCAACTTGAAGTGCAACTTCATATGCTCGTTGTGAATAGTGTGCTTCGCATGTGATCTTGTGGATAAATACAAAGAGCACTTGGCCCATTAAACGAAATAATATTATTGGTTGATATTAATTTTGACCATGTATGATTTTTAAATGTTAATTTAAACTTGTGTGGTGATTTATGGGTCATGAATAAGGATGGTTTTGAAGTAAGGGAATTTTTATCTTTGTGCCCATGGGGTTTTGAGCCATTTTTGGCACATGAAATGATGGTTTAAGCTAGGCCTACCTACTTGGGTCACTTTTGGCTATTATGATTTGAATTTAGAATGTTTTATATGATGCATGGGTTGAGCCAAAGGAGGGAAAATGTTTGATTTTGAATTTGAGCCTTGGAGAGGCTATAAAAGTGAAGTTATGGACATATTGTTTCTAGCTTTTTAAAACCCCTTTTATCTTCTTTTGAAGAACCATTTTGCTAAAAATAAAAACCCTTTGGGCCTAGCCCAAAACACCTAGAATATCATTCTAGGAAAAATACATTTGGTTGATTTTTCATGAGGATAATTTGAGCAAGTGCAAAGTTGGTGTTGTTTCTTTGAGAGTGAGTTGGAGAAGGAGGGAAGATTTGGATGCTTGAGTTTGGATGCTATCTTCATAGCATGTTGATGTTATTTTCAGGTTTCTAAGGTGATTTTTCAGATCTTATATTGAAATTTGAATACATTCTCATAGTTTATATCTTCATATGTATTCATGAGACATAGTTGATTGTCTTGAGAGCACTTGGTTGTATCTTGTTGATCATTGTTGAAGACACTACATATTGTGATATGATTTGAATATAAAATATAAGTGTGTGGATATGATTTTGATTATAAATATATGTGTCTTTGAGATCTATATTTTAATCCTTGCATTGTGTTTTACTTCATTGAAAAATATCTACTTTGATGTGTTGTACATGAGCATGTGTGGTTAGGGTTTGAAGCACAAGTGTGAAAGGTTTTATTGGGGACTGATTCACCCCCCCCTCTCATTCCTTGTCACCTCCAAAAATTGGTATCATAGAAGGCCCTTGGAAGTAGCCTAACAAGCTAGAGGGATATCTTTGGTGACAAGATGGCACTTCCATCATTGGAAACAATTGAGGGTAATACCTTTGTGATAAGGAGATGGGTATCTGAGAATGTGATAAGATTGACAAGTTGGTTACAACTCATGAAGAATTAGTCAAGGTTTTAAGAACTCAACTTGAGGAGGCTCAAGCTGAGTTGAAGACCAAGAGAGAAGAATGTATCAAACATGAGGCTGAGAAAGAAGAAATAGTCAAGGTTTTAACAAATCAACTTGAAGAGGAACAAGCTGAGATGAAGATCAAGAGGAAAGAAATAGAGGATTTTAAGAAATATCTAGGCACTATGACAAGAAAAATACTATCTTTTCAAGGAATTTCAGAAATTCTAAGTAAGATGTTGGAAAAACAAAAGGCCTATGGTGATAGGACAGGCCTAGGATTCAATGAGGATTCATCCAAGAAGAATGAAGAAGAATCAAGTCAAGGATCAAATGAAAGAAGGAAACCAAGAAAGGGAGAGAGTTCAAGGCTTCCACCTCCTAGAAGATCACCTATCAGGAAGCCAAATGCATATAGGTATGGTGTCTTTCATGGTAATTGTTACAAATGTGGTGCTTATGGACATAGGGCTAGTTTTTGTAGTCCTAAGGTTGAAAAGAAGGATGATGGCAAAGGAAAGGAACATTGTGAAGAAAAGAAGGAAGAATAATGTCAAGACAAGAAGGAGAAAAAAGGTAGGTCAAAGATATGGAGCTGAATGTTATCATTGCCATGAAAAGGGACATCTTGCAAAGTATTGCAAAAATGGGCCATCAAACACAAGAAGGTATGTAAGAAAAATTCAATGGGTATTGTTATGCTTGCAATGGATATGGACATAGGGCTTATGAGTGAAAAGGAAGGAAAGTGGAATGCTTTAGGTGCCACAAGATAGGGCACATTGCAAGGTTTTGTAATGCAGGTCAGTTGAAGAAAGAGTCTCAAAGACCTAAGCCACAAGCTCAAGCATACAAAAATAAGGATGAGACTAGTCAAAGTGCTAAAGAAGATTCCAAGGATGTGACTAAGCTAAAGGAGGGATCTACTCTATAAAATGTGGAATCAGATAAAGAGGAGATAGTCAAGGTCCAAGAAGAGGGCTTGAGACCTACTTAGGTCTCTCATCAAGCTCCTCCATGGTGACATATGCCTCTATTAGGCTTCATAGAGGTGTATAGGTGCAAATGAAGCTTTGGAGTGAGGGGGATTGTCTTAGTCAAGTGTGTGTCTTCTCATGATGTTAAGGTATGTCATTTCAAGTCATAAGCATGTTTCTAAGGTTAGTAGTTTGTCATGATGAGTTGTGTCAAGGATAGTGTGTTGTTGCTCTTCAAAGCTTACAAGTGTAGTAATAGTGTATGTTGTGAGTTTGAGTCTGTATTGTCATTTCAATATTCAATGATTGTCTTTCTTATGTAGTGTATCATGTGGAGTGATAAATGTTGTGTTATGAATCCTGAAGCAGTGTGTTCAAGTAGATCATATAATTTCTTGAAAGTGTTTGAGGTGTGTCCATGTGTGTAAAACTCATGATAATGTCTGAAGTAGTAGTTGAGTGAGTCTTATGTCAAGAACATAATCAGAGTTTTGTCTCAGGGGGAGTTCCCATAAGTATCAAATTCTCTAATCAAAGGTATATGTTCAAGTCAATTTTTTCATGAGTATCCTTGATAGACCATGAAAAGTGGTTATGTGAAGTTGTCAAATTCTATGATGTGTCCTCTAATGAGAATGCTATGTTCATAAATTTATGTTTTATCATAAGGTCTGTGTCTAAAAAGATAATAGTTTGAATAGTCTCTTGTCATACAATGCAATGTGTTCTAGTCAAATCAAGGTCTGAGGCATGTATGAGTATATTCCAAGTCCTAATGTTTGTACAAATATTATATGATGTCTGTATCTAATGAGCCTCAAAAGGATTAAATGCTTCTATGAGGTTGTTTCAAGGTCTTTGGGTTATCAAGATTAGGTTACTTTTGAAAATAGGGTCTTTGTATGTTTCCTGAAAAAGTTGTTCCTCAGTTAAAGATATATTGATAAGTCTATTAGGATGAAATCAAGATGTTTCAATGATGTATCTATGATAGATAGGTTTGAGTGAAAGAATGTTATGTTTCAAGTTTTTGGTAACAATGGGAAAGAAGTTCAAACATTGCAAAATAATAATTTTTAGCTTCTCTGCCCTAGACTAGGTTTTGACAGTATTTGTGGATGGATATATGAAAATGTCTTGGAGGATCAAATTGAAGAATTCAAAACTAAAATCTTGTACAAATATCTTAGACATGGAGTAGCTTAAGGATTCAAGAAGTATTTATGTTCTAAGGAGTAAACTCAATTAGAAATTGATATTATCTGAAGAGAAAGCCTGATCATGAATTGTAATATTACCTAAGAGAATTTATGTTGTTTTAAGTGGTTAAGGTAACTTAGATGATATGAAGGTGTTAGAAAGGAATAAAACTTCAAATTCAATAAAAATGTTTAGAAGGGTCCATAGTCACTTTGATCAGAAGGCCAATGACCAATATGTTTTAATGAAGTCTAAAAAGGTGCTTGTGTCTCATAAATACTTCATATCTATAAGCTATTAACAATAAATCATGTAAAGTGCCTACAGTGAGGTCTTCAAATCAGGTTTACAGGTGGTCTCTAAATGTATGAAGGTTGAAGTTCTCTATCAGATAAGTTTTCTAGAGGTGTTCTTGTCAAAATAATGTTTGACAAATGCAATCTAAACTTGAAAGTCAATATCTGAGTGGATTTGAGTAGTTTTGTGTGTTTGATCTATGAGAACCCTTTAGAGAATTCATACCTAAGTTAAAGAATCATTGCAAAAGCAGTATGATTTAAGATTTGAATGAATTGTAACAGAGACAAACTGGAACTTGGGAGATTTTGGCATTAATGGTGGTTTCAGAAGACATTATATAATAATTATATGTCATCATGTACTCAAGTCAGGTATTTGAAATTTTATGTAAGATCAGAACAGTTGATATTATGTTCAAGCTAAAGACAAATATTTAAGGTGTAAGGTCAACATTTGTATACAGATGTCAAGAAATTGTGTATCTGACCTTTCAAAAGATGGTGAAGGTCACAAGTTTTGAGATGTATTCAGTCACAAAGAATCATGGTATGACAGATTGAAAAATAGTTGGTGTTCAGGGGAATCTTAAGTTCACAGTGAAGTATGTAGTAATGATGTATACTACAGTGCAAAATAAAAGGAGAAGAAGTATAGATCAATTTATCCTAATGAGATGATATGATGAAAAGTTGTGGTAGTCTAAGCATACAAATACTAGATGTGAATCTTGACCTAACTTCAAGTTAAAGGATTACAATGGAAATGATGTACTAAAAAATGAGTGCTCCTAATTGGTATGTGAATGATCTAAAAGGATGTTGACCTCATATGAAGTTCAAAAGATGTTGGACCCTTATGTGTAGAACTGCTAAGTGATATTCAAAAGAGTCCTATAAAGATTTGAAGTCAAGTGACCTACAATGGTAGAAGTTAGTCTAGTTGGCACCTTTGAAGCATGTATGTCAAGATTAGTAATGAGATACTTCAAGGATGATAAGTACTGATAATGATATCTCACAATGTTCATGACTACCAGAAAGTGAGTCTAGTGATATGCATGATCAGGCTGTGCCCACAGAGTATGTAGAATATACAGGTGCAAGAAGTATGTAATAGTGGACATGTCTGTGATGTCTTCACAAATGAGACTGGTTTAGAAAATGTAAAGGACAGTGACCTGTAATTCTTGATGTTTCCTTGTAATGTGTATTCTAATATTGAAGAAGTAAGATATTTAATATAGGTCACATGAAGGTTTTATTTTTAAGTATTCAATGAAATTTTAATGAGGTATCATGTGGAAAAATATGCTCACAAAGAGCATGAGAAACTATATGGGTCATTAGGTTCATTAAATGTATCAAGGAAAGTAGGTCATAAGATCTGTATGAATTAGTGTATAGGTTCTTGAGCCTTTCAGGAATTGTTTATACTAAGCTTCAAGAAAGATAGATGCAAATATTTCAAGGACTATGTCAAGTTGTATAATCCTTAACTGGAACTATGCTCTTAGTATGTCTGAAGATTGACTACATGGTCCAAATGATCATAGGGGGAGCTTGTATGGGCATATTTAGATGATGAGAAATGTTGAAAGGCAATAAAGGTATGGTTGAAGTTTCTCTACACAATCATGAGCATTTTAGGAAGTGAATTTTACATGTATGTAGCCAAAATGTTGTAATTTCATTCAAATATGACTAGTTAAAGACTGAAAATGATGTTTAGGACCTTGACAAAGTTCTAAAAGTGATTTCAAGGTCATGGTTCCAATGAGCTAGTTGCTCAATTTTGTGCCTATGAGCTATAGATAGGTGTATTTAAGTCCAGGGGAGTCATATTGCTTGATAAGTATGTATGCTGAGTCTAGATGTTGAGCTTCAAAATTGGTCAAAATTGCACTAAAAGGTTTGTTATGGTCTCTTAGTATTGACCTTGGTATGAAGTAAGAATGCTTAAGCCTTGTATGCTCAAAATAGGCCTAGAAATGATGGATTATTGTCAAGAATGATGGATTAATGATGGGCTTGTCATTTCATGTCCATTGTTGGCATGCAAATGGTGTTGTTGTCTATTTCAAGACTGTTACAATGTTTCAAGAAGCTCAAAATAGGGTTGATAGAGAAATTGTTGTTTTTGCATGCCTAAGAGGTTGGAAATGATGGTTTTTCCCCTAACAAGGTGAGTTTATGATTTTTCATGCTTTATTGATGTTCATAGATGTTTGAAGTGCTTGTTCTAGGGGAGCATGGTTGCTTGCATGCTTAAAATGAGGCTAAGAATCAGTTTTTGTGCAAAAATCAAGAAATGGAGCTTGTTTGAGATATTTGGTTGATGTTTTAACCAAAACATGATGGTATGAAGCTGAAGAAGGTGAATAAGGTGAGCTATAGGTATTCCTTTGTCATTAATGTAAAAAGGGGGAGAAGTTCAGGGTGTTTTCCATCAATGACAAAGGGGGAGATTGTTGGCATGGTGTCCTAATAGGTGTTGTCATTGATGCAAAACCACATTAATGACAAAGTGAATGTTATATTGATGGTTTCATGATTTTTTTATGGTGCTAACATGATGGTTCAGATGTATATCAGCTGCTATAGTGGGATTCAGTGAGGTGTGTTTGCTCTAACAAGCCTATACAGGTGCCTAGGAGATGTAGCTTGACAGTGTGACTTCTTGGATGCTTGGGAAGCATGTTGACATGATGGATATCATGATTTGAGGGTGCTTGAGCACTCACAATAGTGGTATGGTGTAGGTATAGGTGGTTCACTTGGTTACATGTGCTCATTGGGAGCAGGTATGCTTGCTTAGAGGTGTGATAGAGTGGTTTGGAGTATATGAGCTCATGGAAGCATGAAATCAGGTGTATCATGGCATATGAGGTATTTTTGGGTCATTTTTATAGGTTTCATGTTCATTTATTGCATTATTTCAGTTGACCCTAGCTTCTACTATGAGGATCTAGCATGCAAACATAGGTAAGTCTTAGTGACTGGAGAGATTGAGCTATGGTATTATCATTATGATGATTGTATATGTTATAGGGATGAGTCATGATGCTCTCAGAAAAAATTCAGGTGCCCATGATGTGAATTTTGTAAGATATGACTGATTTTGTGAGACAGGGTGAAAAAAAAGCAAATTCCAACTTCGAAGTGCAACTTCAGATGCTCGTTGTGAATAATGTGTAATTTGCATGGGACCTTGTGGATTTTAAGGGATGATTCTAAGGTGAGTTTATAAGGTTTAAAAAAATAATCAGGTCATTTTATCGTCACGTTTTTATGAACGAATGTTAAGAAGGTAAAGTGGTCTAAAACCCTAGTTAAACCCTAGCTAGGAGCAGTTTGCACAGAAAGTGAAGTATAGTGACCCAGTTTTTATTGGTTCATGAAAAATTGATGATTTTATGTTGTATAGGAATCCTTAGGATTTCTATAAATGTATGTTTGAGGTCATGGTGATATGTGGGCCCCACCTAAAAATAGTAGTTTCTGAGAAGAAGGTTTTAGGACAAGATGGTCCAAAGGAGTAGCATGAAAAATTGATGGTTGTAATGATTATGGGAGTTTTTATTGATTTCCATGGATTTTCAGGGAAATTTCATATAGGTTCATGGTGTTTTGAGGTCCAAATAGGTTGACTGGTCAAAGGGCAGTTTTGGGATCTCAAATAGCAAGGTTCAGTAAAATGGCCATAACTTGAGCTACAGGTGAGTTTTGAGATTATTAAAGTTGTGTTGGAAATTAGATTTAGAGATATTTTAGTGATATATTTTTTCTCATGATGAGGTCATTTGATAGGTTTCCAGGTCATTATTTGAGCTAGAATATTTTTAGCAGTTCAAGCAACATGATGTTTTGGTGAAAGTTTGAGGTTGTTTGAAGCATGAGATGGATTGGGTGATGCTTCCTATATCACCTGTAATGTGAAGAGGGATGAATTTGGAATCCAATGAATCCATTTTTAGGTATTTAATGTATGTATAAATGATTTTATGAGCTAACCTTTGGAAACAACCTTTTTTGGCAGGTTGATTTGGTGAAGGAAAATGTTGTTGTGGTTTGAAGTAGAAGGATGTTTCATGAATTATAACTTGCTTATAAGTGTTATAAAGGTTCTTAAAATTTCCATTTGGGATTGGTTAACATGGCATTTTTTGGTTTAGTATAAGTGATTTGGTGATCAAATGAAGTTTCCAGGTGTTGAAGGGTGCAGGAAACAACAATTTTGAGAAATACAAAAGAGCACTGGGCCCATTAAACGAAATAATTTGATTGGTTGATAAAATTGAGACCATGTATGATGTTTAAATGTTAATTTAAATCATGTGTGGTGATTTATGGGTCATGAATAAGGATGGTTTTGAAGTAAGGGCATTTTTATCTTTGTGCCCATGGGGTTTTGAGCCATTTTTGGCATCATGAAATGATGGTTTTTGCTAGGCCGGCCTACTTGGGTCACTTGTGGCTGTTATGATTTGAATTTAGAATTTTTCTATGATGCATGGGTCAAAGCCAAAGGAGGGAAAATGTTTTGACCTTTTGAATTTGATCACTTGGAGAGGCTATAAAAGTGAAGTTATGGACATATTGTTTCTAGCTTTTGAAAACCCCTTTTATCTTCTTTTGAAGAACCCTTTTGCTGAAAAGAAAAACCCTTTGGGCCTATCCCAAAACACCTGGAATCTCATTCTAGGACAGCTATCTGGTTGAGTTTTCATGAGGATAATTTGAGCAAGTTCAAAGTTGGTGTTGTTTCTTTGAGAGCGAGTTGGAGAAGGAGGGCAGATTTGGATGCTTGAGTTTGGATGCTATCTTCATAGCATGTTGATGTTATTTTCAGGTTTCTAAGGTGACTTTTCAGATCTGATATTTAATTTGAATACATTCTCATAGTTGTATTTCTTCATATGTATTCATGAGACATAGTTGATTGTCTCTAGAGCACTTGGTTGTATCTTGTTGATCATTGTTGAAGACACTACTCTTTGTGATCTGATTTGAATATCATATATAAGTGTGTTGATATGATTTTTATTATCAATATATGTTTCTTTGAGATCTATATTATGTTCCTTGTATTGATGTTTACTTCATTTGAAAAGGTTGTATGCTTTGATGTGTTGTATATGAGCATGTGTGGTTAGGGTTTGAAGCACAAGTGTGGAAATTTTTTTATTGGGGACTTATTCAACACCCCCCCCCCCTCTCTCAATCCTTGTCACCTCAAACATAGAGCTCATTTTGGTGAATGATCAATTTAATACTCTGACTAACATTTGTTACAGTAGTGTCACAATTCTTACATATGGTATATTTGAATTGTTAATGTTGGGTCATGAAATGAAGCGCAAATAGATCAAATTTGGATAGATCCAGACAAAAGTTACTATCCAACCTGGATAGTAGTTGTCCTGTTTGCTTTAAGTGAGCACTCCAGAATACTTTTTTGGGTGAAATGTGATAGTGCTGCTTGACAGTTTTTTATACTAATTCAGGGACAAATGTGAATCACAATTCAAAGCATGGTTGATTACTATTCAATCTCAAGTGTGGATTGGACCATGAACTAGTCCCATGAATGACTTTTCTTAGAATCGCTAAGCATATTCTGTATTGCAGGTTATGAAGGGCATGAGCGTATGCTTTATTCCTATTCAAAAAATAAACATTACTATATCATATTTACCACATGGATAAAAATAAAATTATATCCTAAGATTATTTAAATATTGCAAAATAATATTCATATGGACAATTGACTATAATCTAAGATTGGAACTTTTCAAAAAATGGGATTGTCTGAGCACTTTAAGCAACCCAAAGTCCATTTTCAAGCAAGACAATCTTTTATAGTCACAAATGTGATTCATCCTCATATAGCCAATATTTTTATATTAAACAAGTTTTTATTATTTCCATAACTTAAAGGGGGGCAACTATAGTATTCATAAACTTTGGCACCAATCCTCTGACCTAATGTCAATAGTCTGGTTTACAACCCTAAAACTTATGACTTGCACACCTATTCTGAGTCTAATTGTTATATCCCTAGTCTTATTGCAATATGTGTTCTTCTCATTACATTGCTCGGTCATTCACAGAACAACTTACCGTAATCCTAAGTAGTCTATCGGTCATAATTATTATATACAACTTTCTAGAACAAAACACCATTCATGGACCAAACTACCAAACAAAGACCAAATCGCCAAATAGTTTTGTCAAAATTGGTGGTTTTGTCCCAACCCTTCCAATAGTCATTTCCTCAATTTGATAGCTTTTATGGGTCATTACTTTCCTCATGGTCCTTCCTTAATGTGAAATTATGCCTACGAAACCCTATATAAACAAGTTAAATGCACTCATTTACTCACCTAACACTCAAGCACTCGAACAAAGGTTATCATTCAAAAGGCACTCTAAGCTCTTCTAAATTTTCCTAAAGCAACAACACACATTAGGAACAATCCCTACAAAGATCTAAAACACTCCAAACTAGGCTCTAGAGTTGAGTTTTCCAATCTGAAGACAATCAAGGCCAAGTCAAACATTGAGCGAGCAAGCCATTGGAAACATTAAGTGTTCAAATTGTCAGTATATAGTTGCATCCACACATATATCACATCTCCAAGTGGAGAATTGTGCGGTTCGAGTCCTTTTCATTGTAGTGCCAACCTAGAGGTGTAGTGGAGGTGTACAGATTGCACTTCAACCGAAACACTAACTTTTATAGGGCTTTCACCCATGATTAAGGATTTGGGTCTTTCGGTTGATTTCATAAGGTTCCACACATTTGTGAGACATAATATCTTATCAGGCATATCACAATTAGTCATAAAAGCACATAAAGTTACAGAGTGCAACATCTTCTTGGATAGAACTGCCAATTAGAGACAAAAGTGTTAAAATAGTGATTATTCGGTCTAATCTTGATGGTTTGGTCTCTACACATAGTACACTTCCAAAAATAGAGATGGAACATTTGTAAGACATTTCCAACTTGTTCATCATCATGTCAAACCTAGATTAACTTCCGGATCATCCAAATAGCTAAGTGCACTTGCTTTCTCATGTTTTATTATATTTAACACATTATAATTGAACGATCTTGCAAATAGTTTATATGTGTATTTTGGTCTATGTTTGATTGATAATTTGAATATACATCTTATTTCTAACACTAATCCAAAATATAAATAAAAACCTCCCAAATTGCTTATTTATTTTGGGTTAAATCAATTCAAAAAATACATATAAATATAAAATGAATCCAGGTTTCTAAATTATATAGACCTTGCATTTTTCTGAAATTGAAAATTATATTAGAAATTTAAATTAAAAAAACTAGCTTAAATTGTGGTGAAGTGTCAATGAAGAGGGGTTGTAGTATTATGGTATGCTTTACACCTTATAGAATATGTTGTTCAAACAATCTTGGGCATAATGCATACACAAAAAATAACTTCTACCAATGGATAATTAAGGTAGAATTTAAGCAAGAATTTATTTGTATAGCATGTATCCTAAATTGAAGCATGGAACACAAGCCTCAAGCTCAAGCTACAAGACAAAACACACCAAAAAAAGATCAAATTTCATAGTATGCAGAAGTTTGAATTTTAGAGAGTAGTGATATAAAAACCAACAAGGAAAGAAAGCTAGAAATTACACTTGAGCGATGAATTTTACTAACAAGGTGCAAGATCAAATCTACCTCCAGACCTACAAATACAATAGTGTTGAATAGTGGAGTTACTTGTCATCAAATTCACGCCATTATTACCATAGGCAATTGATTCATATACAAGGTAGACCAAACTAAAGCCTCGTGGCTTTTAAAATTAAACTTTCCTCGACATTAAAATACTTAGAGAGTCTCCTTCAAAATCCACCAATCACTGGAACTGCACACAACACAATTGATGTTGGCTACGGTTGTCGACCATGTTTTAATGTTTTGTCAACCATAACATCTTCATCAATAACTTCGATGCACTTTGTTGTGTTTTTCAACTGCAAGTTAATACTTCACGCATAAAAATGATAGTTATATCATGTTGTGTCAGTTTATCCAAAAGAAAATTGATGAAATATAGACAATAAGCAATAGCAATAACTTACAATTATAAAAAAAAAAGGTTAATATAAAGTGAATCAACAAGCTTTTAATTTTAGCATGATTCAAACAGCTTGTGAACATATCGCTTTTGCATGCCATTGTCATATCTACTCTCACTTACACACATTTACTACTTTAGTTTAAGTTCAAGATAAATTTTAAAGATGGCATATTTTTTAATTTAAAGATGGCATTGATTCTCGAGGCAAAAAGATATAAAATCTTCTGAATGAATTAGGATATTGAGATATATGAACACTTGCATAAGCTCAAGAAGAAACATGAAGATAGAGAGGCTTTTCATTTTAATGGGACCATTAGGAGGGCAATATTTACCCCTAATAATTCCAATCCACAAAAAGAGTAGTCAAACCATGAAAAATACTTCCATAGTGCTATTAGGATTTTTACCCCTCTTCACTTTAGTTTTCAATCACAGTGTCCTCACCTTTTGCATGAGCTCGAAAACAATTATAATGAATCTACGAATGTAATGCAGATTGTTTACAATGTGACCAGTATGAAGATGATAATAACACACCTACATAATTTCCATCCACCCAAAGTTACCCTTTTTACTATTACCAATCTCTCAAGTGAAAAAGGATTACTAGCAAATATTTAGTCATCAAGCCTTTTGCACCCGCAGGATATTATTATTCCAAATTTCTTACCTAAGAGGAGTATTATCAGGGTTGCAGGGGGTCGTACCTCTGTACAACACCTCTTCATGTGTGTAGATTCTTACAAAACTACAGCATCGTAATAGACAAAAAATATAACATCACTAGTTGCCTTCATTATATTATTGTGCCAACACTAGTCTTTTGCACCCAAGGAAAAATTTTAAAATTACATATTTGTAATGATAGAACCATCCATAAGATTTGAGATGTACACACATAGTCCCATATAATTCCAAAAGTGATTCTTACTTTTACAGGTCTCATTCCCATACCACAAAACAATTCTGAATCAAATTTTTATAATACCTCGTGTCACAACCCCTACTCAGACCAATGTATTGAGACAAATAAGATCTGGGATCATTACTATAGTACTGATTTGATAAGAATGGTTCTATCTAGCCAAGTCTTGAAGCCACTAAGATTTCCGAATAATCTTCCAATCATTTCCAAATCCTTCAACCATGAAAAAAATGTGATTCACAACATCAAATCTACTGTCATGAAATTCTGGAGAGAAGTTGAAAGATTACAATATAACTATTTCTATGTTAATCTAGAGAAAGAAAGTTATGATAGGGTCAACATTGCAACAACTTCATCATTCCACAAAATCCCCTGCCTTGATGTGAAACACAAATTTCCACGTACGGTAATTTGGCACAGCATTCTGGCAAACTCAATGCATGACACAAAGCGCCTTTTGCATTTGACATCATCACATTGGGAACAAACACCTGTCTTCATAAACCTCCAAATAGTGTTGATTACACATGATTGTAATCATGGATAACTTTGTTGGGTGACATTGATCTCTGTGTTTTAGGAAGTCTACACAAAACCATGTTTGTTGTTGAACATATCAAGAGCATCAACCATGTACAGAGCATTGCTAGCGAGATTGGTGGAGGAATCAAATTGAATGGCACCACTTTAACTTTTGACATACCTGAGGTCAAAGCCAAAGTGTTTTTTTCTTGCAAAATTGAATAGATTTTGTACCACAATATGACTCTAAAATGATCAATTCGTTGCAGTCGTTCGAATAGAAAACATATAAAATTCAATTTAAATGAAAATTTAATATTACAAAATTGCATGTGCACCAGCCACACATAGAAATGTTAAATTTGGTTGAAAAATCTTGAATATGATTGGATTAGAAACTGGTATGCCAATCTAGTGACCTGAAAGCTATAGTATCTTATTGGCAAAAACTACAAATATCCAATTAAACATAACTAAATGCCATAGTTCATATGCCTAATTAATAAGAGAGGAAGTGCAGATGTTTTTTTGAAAAACACACTTTTATTTATAAGAAAAATATATACAACACTAATAGTACAAAAAGATGGGTGAAAAAGGTCACAACCCAAAATGCTGAGAAAGAGGCCAACTCACCTCAAAGAAGCAACATTAAAACTAGAT
Source organism: Taxus chinensis (assembly GCA_019776745.2). Lineage (NCBI taxonomy): Eukaryota > Viridiplantae > Streptophyta > Pinopsida > Cupressales > Taxaceae > Taxus > Taxus chinensis. The sequence goes on from CM034146.1 coordinate 581,604,133, forward strand.
TAACAAAATAATAGTGTGTTTAATCAAAACAGGAGCAGAAAAAAAGAGAATTGTGTTGAGCAGCAACCATGGCAAAACCAAGTAGGCCTCGAATAAGAGGTTAGCTCGCCTCAAAGAATCAACATTAAAACTAGATTAACAAAATAAAAATAAGTTTTTTAATTAATAAAGGTGCAGAAAACCAAAGCACACAGAAAAACAAGAAAAAACATGGCAGCTGGTGGCGGCTGAGGCACTGGGCTATCAGGTTTGTTCCCCCAGCAACCAATGCCAGAGGGGTGAGCCATGTCAAGGATGGGATCCCACCCATCATTTTGCTACTGCTCTTATTTATCTTCAATCTAGCTGGAGGAGAGACATAGCTAAAACCAAGTACAGGAATTCACTCTAACAGGAAGCATCCCAACCAGTGCGGCCAGTCTAAATGTCCTTATATCTAAATTCAAATATTTTCTACTCGTGTTTGCAGTCTATCTAAATATCAGAAGCTCAAGATCTTTAATACTCATAAAACCACCAATCGTAACGAAAAGAATGTGCGGAAGTAAGCCACCCTCACGTGTCAGGACCACCTCTCAACCCAAGTTTGTTGTGTTGTGGTTAACGCAATGAATCCCACAGCCACAAGAAACGACCGTTGCAGGAGCAATTTTTAGACAACAAAAATCAGTATAAAATCCTCCATTACAAGACCGTAGTTTTTCTATGTTAAGAACAATGCCTGCAGTTTACCAGCATCGATCTCAAACTTTGTTTACATGAAATGTTTATATAAACGACAACACTGTGAAAAAACCTGTGAGCAAAACGGCTAATGAGGCAATTAATTCTAACGGAGATGAAGACCAACTCATTACAATTGCAGCCAAGGCGAAGGCACAAAAAAATTCTAAGGATGTAAAAGCGTCAAGAAACAGAGAAGGCAAGAATGGCGTTCGATCTGCGCAGGTGGAATTTCATGTCACTAAACAGAAAAATACCAGATATATGCTAAAGCATTACTCTGACAAGCCCCACAAAGTTGCCCCAAAAGGCATGCCGATTCCTGTGCTACACCGAGTTAAATCACGTTGCGGATGGATCGCTTTTCAATCAAGTAAGAGTATACGACACCACCCAGGTATATATATAAGTGTGGGGGGTGCAAGAGCTTATAGAGCCAGCAGGTTCAGCAAGTCAAAAATGAATGTGCCCGCTTTTTATGTGAGAATATATGTGTGTGTGTGTGTTTTCATTTGTGTTTTGATGGTAAATTGTTTGATGAATTTGATTCTTACTTTGTTTCTGGATAACGTGCTGATTGCATTGCATATCATGAAGAGGAGTGGGTAGTTCCAGTTCATGATGATAGGTCTGTAAGTTTTGTAGTGTGGTCCTGGTATTTTGAACGATCAAGGTTGATATGTTGTAATTCGGCCGATGGACAATATGATACAGGGCACTGTTTGAGCTGTTGGTTCTTGTTGGGGCTCAAACAGAGTTCACTTGGCCAACAATTTTGAGCAAGCATGATGATTTCAGGTGAGCAAATTTGGCACAGCTTCATGTGGAGCTTTTTCTTGGATTTACATTTGGCATTTTGATAAACCCTAGCAAGGACACCTGAATTTTTTTAATATTGAAACTTTTGAAGTTGAGCCAAGGAGCAGAAGACTAAAGGAGCCCGCACAATTTGATAGAACTAGGCATTTATCATTATCATTAAGATATAAAATATATTTACAGCAATGCTATTTACATTTCAGCTAGGAAGAAATAGAACGCTAATGAGTCAACCTCCCACAATGATTTGAACCTTTTATTTGTGAGATCAGATGCCGGCATTGGGGATTTTGTTCAAACTTCAAAGCAAAAGAAAAGAAAAATGGAGCCATAGTAAATCAACCTCTACTATTTGAGCCATGAGCCTCATCAGCTCAAAACAAAAAAATCAATTAGCATTAGTTCTGTATCTATAAACTAAGTTGGAACTTGGGTGCAATTAGGCTTATGTCACAGAGAATGCAACGGGATGGGAATTGAAGTTCGTTCCCAAACCAGCTTGGAATCCATGGATAAAATTAACTTTATCGCTTGTGCCTGGATGGAAGGAAACCATGGTATGCTAAATTCTCCAGGTGATTGAGGCCCTGTTGAACTTTCGCCTCTCTTGGTTACAATCCACTATTCTTACCGACTTCTCTTCATTAATGTTAGTGCTAGTCAAAAACAGTTTGTATGGCAAGCTCTATATGAGTTCTTCCATGCTTTATTATGCATTCAGTCCGAAAAAAAAAAAAAAATTTGAGCTGGTGAGGCTCGGGGCTCAACCACTACCCTAATCCGCATAATTAGGGTGCACAAATTCAAAGCCGATGTGGTGAATTGCTCCCGCAGAGGGTAATCCCCTGTTGCTAACCAGTAGCTCACATTATAATTCCTTAAATGTCTTAATATCTTGCAGGATTGCATTTGCAGACTTTGATGGAGTCACTATAACTGTATTTGATAAGGAAAAATTGTGCCTTGCAAGGGCTCCAGATAGGCCAAACTTGAGTGGACTAATACTAGACAGGCCATTTCAGCACATCTGACTCCTTACATGTCTCAATTGCTTCAATTGCTTGCAGGATTGCATTTGCATACTTTGATGTAGCCACCGTAGCTGCATTTGATGAGGAAAAAGTAACGTCTCTTGCATATAGCAGTAAACTTATGCAGCATGAAGGGAAGGTTCATGGAGCTGTTGCCAATGCAAAGTGCATCATTGAGGTATCTTTCAAACCCATCTGCCAGAATATTTTCAGTGCGAAGGTAAATAACAGAGCAGATTATGAGTCCAGCTTTAAATACTAGCAGTGCAAATAGATTAGATGGCTAACATATCAATCCACCGTTGGAAACCAGATTGCAAAACAATTTGGCTCATTTGACAAGTATATTTGGCGCTTCGCGAATTACAAACCAATTGTAAGCGATTATCACTACTCTAGACAGATTCCTGTGAAGACTCCCAAATCTGAATACATCAGTAACGACTTGATGAAAAGGGGCTTTCGTTTTGTTGGGCCAATCATATGTCTGCCTGCATGCAGGCTGTTGGCATGACCAACAATCATCTTGCACCTTGTTTTAGGCACAGAGAATGTGTCCAGATAGCAGGAAAGCACCATTTACGAGATAGCATACCAATTCAAAAGCTTAAATGTAAGCAGACTTGCCAAACTCCAGAAGTTGAGCATACAGAGGGCTAGTTAATCTGTTGGTTCAGGCAAGGGGAGGGTCCTTCCATCTATGCTGCAAATTTCAGATTTTGTACTTTACAAAGAAGTCAATTGATTTGATTCATTTGTGGGAATAAACAAGCTCTTACCATCCAAACTGGTATCGAGCAAAGAGTATTCATGATTCTGAAATAGCATTATGTTTGAGTCGTTAGGATTGTGTGGTTATTTTTTATCTTAAAACCTTGTAACCAGGCATCTGCCTCTGCTTATTTGCTTATTTTCCAAATATCTTAGTTTGGTATCTTTCTAGTTAGTTTCGTTCTTGATATATGATTGAGAGAAGAATGCATATGAGTGTCAGTTCAGTATATCACTTCCTTAAGACTTGTCAGGGATCTTCTTAGAAGATTTTGTTTGGTTAGAATCTACACCTCTGTTTTATGAATTTAGCCGGAATTCCTTTCACATTGGGTAACTAGCTAAGAGTCCCAGTTGGGTCTCTTTTCAGATCATTTTTGTATCGCATTTAGATTCTAATACTGCTGACATGAGTATCACATATTACCGTGTAGGAATATTCATATAATTGGAGTTTACATTTTTACATTATAAGATGTTAAATAATGCAAGGAAGCATACAAGAAGTCATGAAACCTCTTGAAAGTTGGTATCCTATTAAGGACTCGAAATGCATTTAAAGAAATATACAGGAGCTATGGAATTCATATGTACTAATAGTATAATACTGTATTTTCAGCAAATCGCACGAATAATTTCAGCTAAAAAATATAGTGATCAATGTATAACAAAGTCCAAAAGCTTACATTCAAGGCATGATCCTCCAGAATATGGATTATAAAACTAAAATATGCATTGCGTACTAAAATCTGATTGAAAGACACAACTCACTTGCAACTGTAAATCCACACCAAAAGATCAAACCGGGTCTCCAGAGATGCCTCTCAAAAAGATTATGCTTTATTGGGGTAAAACAATTTCATCAATTATATAAAAAGAATTTGCAGTATGCCTTACAAAAGCAAATACATTCAGAGCCATACACCTTTGGAGTAGTGTGCCTGATATGATTGAGTCACCCAGAAGTGAACCAGTTGTAGTCAAAAGATAACCATGATAGAATATCCTGAATTCTCTGATCTACACAATGCTGTGAGTCTGCCAAATTCAGCCATGGACTCTGGAATTGTGTTAGAATCAATTTTCCAGTTAACAGAGTTGGATGACACATGAAGCAGTGAATATATGATAAAGTATTTTGAACAGAATATTTATAAAACCCTAGCCATGGAACTCATGACTAAAGTCCAATCCAAACAATTAGATTTTAAAAAGTCAAACATTTAGACTACAGCTTGTTAAATTTACATCAGAAAGAGCGCCGAAAAAAATGCACTGAAGTGTAATACTAATACTAATACAACTTCTTTTTTTACAGAACATTCTGTCAGTAGCACACGATCTGCTTTGGCTAGGTGCCAAGAACTGAGCAGTGAGGAGTTAGTCCAGGACTAAACCCAGACTTATTCCTCATGGTGTTGCGGCCAGCCTTTGCACTCAACAAGAATTGATCTCTGATGGGATCTTTGTGAGCCAAGCAACTTCACCGATGAATCAATGTTCACTTGACTTTATGTCCAGAACTTGAGCAATCGTTTATAGGAAAAAAGAAAACTGAAAAAAAAATATAGTCCATAAAGGCTGTGATTTAAGCTTTTGATCAAACAATAAATATTTTACATACAAAATCAATTAAAAATTAGAAATGATAAATAGTTGATTAATTAAATTAGCTGATATTAACTAGTAAATGAGCAATATTTGTAAAAAAGCAAAACCACTTTTTATAAATAAATAATTTTAAAAACTCTTAAATCTATATGAATATAATCAGAAGTATGGTTACCAAGAGAGTACAAGGAGAGAGATAAGTACACCATTTTTCAGAAAAAATAGGAGACAGTTACTCCGAGAAGACAATGTATGTGTGTGTATTAGAGAACAATAGTATACAACCTCATATGCCCTAAGAAAAACATTAATAGCTTTTTAAAGTAAAGATATTTGATGTCGATAAAAGACAAGTAAATATGTTTATATTTATCTTTGATATCTCATCATATCTAAGATCAAAGAGTATAAAATATATTTAAAAAGACACTGAAATGCTAGTCTCCAAGATAAATACCAGTCTCTGAGACACGTCTCTACTCTCTGGTGGCAAGAGAGGAGTCTCCATGCAACTCTCATCAACAATAAATTGTTTATTGTTGGAGAACCAACCAGCCAGTGTGTTGGTATCAACTGGCAACGCGAATAATACAAGAACACTGAGGGATACCATTCCGCCAAATTCGTATAGTATTCGAACCACGCCACATTCCTTTTTATTCAAGTATTTCTAAGGATTTGTATCATGGTGGATGGCGTAGCTGCGTAACAATTATGACTTACCATGATCTGCACCAATTGAATTACAACCCTTCAAGATTTGTAAGTAATTTTGGAAACATATGTTTCCTAGGAAAGCTACAAAAAGCCCTTCATATTGATTTCAGGAATCAAAATTGTTACATTAATTATAAGATTCCCATTCAATATGGATGACACGGATAATCGCAATAGCTCTTTATTTGCTAAAGCAAAACATTTCTTAATTGATGAAAACAACAAGGATAGAGAACCTACAAAGGAAATGAGGATAGTGTTTTCCACTCTTAATAATTTCTTCTACAAAGGCAAAGAAAGATAATCCCTATAATCACATAACTATAAAGATAGTCCCTTTAATTACATAATATTTGCCCCCCCCAATATAGATAACACAGATAATCACAATAGCTCTTTAGTTGTTAAAGAAAAACATTTCTCAATTCATGACAATTTCAGTTTTACTCTCCAAAAGCAGACAGTTGAAGCAAGAGACGTGTACTTAGTTATGAGCATTGCAAGAAAGTGATTTCTCCAAGTTGGTGCTCAATGCTTGCAAGTTGTTCCCTCCAAATTTCCAATTAGTCTCAAGAAGATAGAGATGTCTATGAGATCAACCTCTCTGTTGATGAACTCAAGATGGTTCTGGACAGTAAGGCAGATGGCAAGGCTCCCATAAGCGATGGCATGTTTTATGAATTCTACAACGCTATACAGGGCTTCACTTTCACGCCTCTACTTAGAACCTGCAATAAAGCTTGAAAAGTCAATTTCCTACGTTCAGTGATTAATCAAGGAAACATTAGATTTTTTCACACTGGTGGAGCTAATGAGATGGTTATTAAGAGGAGGCCAATCCCTCTGCCTAACATTGTCTACAAGATTCTACCTAAAGACTTGCTAAAATTAAGTTCATAATTATAAGGCTTGTTAAACTTGAGTAAATTGGACTCGCTGCAGAAAACACATCCTAGAAAACATCATAGCAGTCTCGAAGGATAAGGAACGCGCCAAAGCTTCTAGTGAAGAGTATAGTGGTATTTCATTTTGGCATATGTAGAAAACTTTGGGTGTGGGGTGAAGAATTGAAAGGGTTGCTTTTACGATATTCTTTAGTACCTCAACTAGTATGACCATCGACAGGTACTGTGAACATTTTGACCTTCATAGGCCTAAAAAGAAAACTTGCAATCGAACCCCATCCTCGTACTTTTTAGATATTGATGCCCTAGGATATCTGCTGTAGCACAAAAAGAGTTTGGATCTCTTTCCCAAAGTCTGATTAATGACATATTACTAGCCAATTTTTGCTTAAGATTCTTTCCTAACCATCCAATTTGAGAAAGAATCTGTTACAAATATATGGGATACTATCCAAACTTTTTATGATACATCTGGTCCCAAAACTGAATTAGGGAACATTCTGCTATGCACAAAGCCTCGCAAAGAATTCCACCACGGATCCTAAATTATAAGCAATCCTGAATTTAGACTGGAGAAACCTTCAGGTTTTTACACATTCCCTTTTGTTTTCAGCTTCTCTTGAAGACCTGAAATCAGAGCACATAGCAAAGGATAACCAAAAGGTTGGGGAATTGGCAAACAAAATCATGAATCTGCTTGTTAGATGCCAACCTTTCTCTAAAATCCTAGAAGCCACACATGTAACACATTGCACTAGTTTCCATCTAAAAAACTTATAATTTTCTCGCTAAGCTGCAAAGAACCTTCTTTGTTGTCCCCTAAAGAGGAGAAGAAAGGCTTTTCTAGGATCAAATGGAATATTTGTTTCCTCAACAAAGATTAAGGGAACTAAGCTTGATTGATTTAGTCAAATAAAGCACTGTGCTGTGTACCAAGAGGATAATGAGAGTCATTCAAGCTAATGAAGTTGGAAGATTTGGGACGAACATGATATCAACAATTTCTCTTGTCATCTGTTTGGTGTGAATGCTATAATCTCCCTAGTTAAAATCAAATCTTTTTTGCAAACCATATGAGCTACCTAGAAGAGACGCATAACCACATCTTATTTGGAAAGGAGAACCCAAACTAGTCTTTTCTACCAACAAGTCCTCTATTTGCTCGGCAAAGTACAAGAATAGCATAAAGGATTGTCTGGCCAATAACCTGTGGTCTGAAGCTAACACAAGATGTTTTGAAATCGAGATACAGTAACAATATTAAACCTTCAAAAAAAAATCTGAGTAAAGTTTGTGACAATATCTCGATTCTCTGATGCCATTTTGCCTGATCTGGGAATGAATAATTACAATCCATGGCAGAGTGATTGAGCATGAAAATAATTCAAACAATTACTCTTCCTTTCTGCTAGTCATATTTATATTTTTTTAATATGGTTTTGGTGGCTTGAGAAAGAGGCCAATCAAGAGACGAGGCTGCTCTGCCACTACATTTAAATGGTCAATGTGTTTTCATACTTGGGAAGTCTCCCCTCAAGCCCAAAAAAAAAAAGCTTTCTCTGCTTGGTCCCTTTTGCGCCAAGTACTTCCACTACAGACAGGCTTTTGCAAAATGGTCATCTCTAACCCCAAATGCCCTTTTTATGCAAATAGAAATCAGTCCTGCATCTATTCTGGTTTCGCCCCTTTGCTAAGTCGCCAGAAGCCTGAATTAGCCTCCAACCATTATACTCCTACTGAGACTTGCCTGTTGCAAAGGCTAGAGATACTAGACCTTGGTCACTCATGATTGACACTGGCTGGAAAATCATATTTCTGGATATTCCTTAAGCATATGGAAGAATTAAAATAGTTTATTTTTCAATACCATTGACCCTCATCCCCATGTTCATATAACCATTAAAGGGATGTAAGTATAACCTATTTTTGTTCTTTCTATTTCTGCACAGACAAACAAGGTGCGGTTAGAGTTTTAACTGTTTTATTGAGTTCAGTAGGGGCTGCATATTTGCACCACTAGAAAAGACTCCCTCTGCAGTCACAGCAGCCCTCCAGGGACAGAGTACCACAGCCATGCTATTCTTTTGTTAAGGTAATATCCAGAAGCAAGCAATCCACCAAACCATTAGCCCCCTAGAAAGCCCAATCAATGGGATGCTATTGTCTAGTAGGCAGGCGGCAAGAAAGGTTTTAGAGGGGTGCAAAATGTCAGAGACTGGCTTATTTCTCAAAGACAAAAAAAAAAACTAACAAGATCAGATCAAGCAGTGCTTGAGGAAGTATGGCCGCACAGGAAACAGACTGACCAGTTGGTCACCCTCCCAAACCTTGATCATTGTTGGCAAAGAAAACTTACAGCAGAGATCGTCAAACCATTAGCTCCACAGTGTAGCTATAGGGGAGAGTGGACAGAGTACACAATTTCCAGAAGAGAGCACAGGAAGCGTCGAGGCATACATTAGCATCAGAGGAGGAATAACATGATGTCCAAGGAGGGATAACGAAGGGAGCACTGACTTGCAAAAGGATGGAAGCTGAGCACCAAATGTAGATTCGGATACACTGAGAAGAGCACCCAAGGGGTGGAGTATCAAAGTAAGACCACCGAAAAAGACAGGCTAGCGGATTGATCATAGACCATGCAAGCGCAACCTTGGTGGTTGTATGAGACAGGTTTCAGGCTGCGTAAAGACACTTAGAAATCTGCATGATCCACGCGTCAATTTTTTTGATCTATCATCTCCCTATAAAGGAATGTATATGTGACGGTAGAAATGAGAATAATGAATGTAGGGAAATGCTGTCATTTTTGTTAAGTGCAGTATGTACTAAGGAAGAATGATACTATTTTGTAAAGGTTGTAGGATGTATCTAGGGATGTGTATGGTCATCTTGTATTACTATTTTGTAACAAATATGCAGAACATTAATGGGATCATTTTATCATGTCATAAATCTAACGATAATGGTTGTTGTTGATTCTTATCCCTGTCCATGAGATCATTGTGGTGTCTAGGAGCTGTAACTACAATTTTTTATTTCATGTATGATAGAGAAGCGCATGTTGGTTATAAGTTTTTAGCTGCTTGTGTGTTAGCTGGAAGTATGGATGAGCATAGTTAGTAAATGATGGAACCTCAATACCATCGCACCTGTCAATCATCCGATTAGATGGAGCCCCAAGCTCTCTAATGCACTTTGGATGAGACATCCTACAGTGGATGGCATCCTTGTGAATAAGATGAATGTGCTAATGCATGCCATGAGGAGTAACATAGCACTCAACATTTTGGCTATGTTGCCGGGACCTCTTTCTTTTTCGTGTTGTTGAATTGCAAGATGTTATGGCACGCGACTTAGGAGAACCTGCAAAATTGGTTCCATCAGATCGTGCTCAAGTTTTCTGAAAAGGATCCATCAAGAGGATCGCTGAAATCAAAGAAGCGGATTGAAGAAAATCTGTACGACTGCCCACATGAAGACTTCTTTATAGAGGTTCCAATTCAGCTTTACGAGTGGTTGGACACCTATGCCAGTCAGAGAGGACACCAATTCCAGTGATCTGTATTAAGGAGGAAGGAAAAGATTTAGTTCTTGGCATTGTGAAGTGTGGACTCGCGTCGTAGAGGCATTTTGGTGTGGCATGTTTAATGGTTGTGTTACATTTGTTGGGAATATAGTGTTAGCACTCACATTACATGTGTGTGAGTATATGTAATTGGTATTAGATTTAATTATATATGAGTGTGTGAGTGGATACGTTTGTAACTTTGGTTGTAATAACAACTCATAAGATAAATGAGTTTGAGAGATTGTAGGGATCTCGGGGTCATAAGAGATAAGCCTTGACTACATACTTGTAGGAGTCAAGGAACTATATATGTAAACATTCGTATGAGGAATATGATCAATTTGTTAGTGTGTAATTTTATACCAAATATCAAGATTGGTATCAGAGCCATAACAGTCCTTTGGGAGTAAATTAGTCTTGTTTCAGAGTCCCACCAATCTAACAGTCCTGTAGATCTTAAGTACTTAAGTACATGGTATCAGAGCCATAACAGTCCTTTGGGAGTAATTTAGTCTTGTTTCACACTCCCACTGATCTGACAGTCCTGCAGATCTTAAGTACTTGCGTACATGCTCTGCGTTAGTGGATCCCATTAGTCCTTATGCTGGAAACGTACAGCTGTGCACTAATCTGATATTATTATATTCTGAATCTCCAATCATTGACGCCATCGCATATTCTGCACTCTGCCATCTCAATAAACGTGGGTGCATTTCATGATTTTTAAGTGCTCGAGCCTGCAGATGCAAACGTGGAGGTGAATCGACTTGCGGTGACATCTTATTGGAAGCTCTGCCCCACACGTTTGAATGACAGATAATCTCATACACAGGCCGGTGTATCTTTATTGTGAACAGTCCTTGTTAATCACGTGCTTTCACTGATCCATCAGTGCATTGCCCATGTGTTCCATGAACTGTCTATCATCTCTTGCTCAAGTCTAAATCCCACACGCTTATTGGAGATCCACACACCACTCATGCATACAGAATTTTTCCTGACAGTTCTATCACTCAGCCACCGCATGAGCTCTGTAACCTCCCAGACATCATGGTAGTTTGTCTGCATTCAGACCTCTGATGTCTCTGTTCATTGGATTTGTTTATTGCCAATGGCGAGTGTCTATCTTCTCTGCCATCTGTCTGTGTTGTCTTCAGCGTCTGCATATGTTGTATACCGACAAAGCCTTCATCCACATGCAAGCTGGACACTATTGATTCAAGTTTAGGTTGGTTGTCACTATCGACGTCATCAAGTAAGCAAGCTAATATTTTTATGGGGTGTTTGTTTAGGCCTAGGTATAATTTAGTGACGTTAGAGTTGATTTGTTTTTCCTTCTATAGTTTGTTCAGTCTAGTCTTTAGATTATAGATTGTAACATTATATATTTGGGCCGTTCTGATATTGTGTATGTGTATATTTTTTGTTTTAAAAGGTGAGTTGATTAAGTTTCAGATAGTTTTTGAGTTTATTGGTTGTCTAGGCAGTCTTGCGTGTGTCTTGTTATCAGCAATGCCAAAGTTATTTTCCTTGTTAAGGACGCAATTTCAGGGTACCCAACATTCATCTGTGAATCAGTTAAGTCTATAGGGGGTACAATAGTAGTCATGGCAAGGTTGAGTCTAGTCGATAAGTTTGAAGGCAAGGACTTCCATGCATGGCAGGTCAAGACTCATCTTACTATTGATCAACAAAGATTAATGGGATATTGTCGACAAAAAAAACAATGAAACCAAGAGATGCAGATGAAGCAATCAAATGGGTTATGAAGAACCAGAAAGAGAGAACAATCATTGGCCTCAAGCTATCTGGCACCTATTTGCATCATATAGACCTATAAAAGACATTGAACAAGCTGTTTGGGATCACAAGCTGGGAGCGCTACAATTGCTTTGAAGCAGAAGTTGTTTGGACTTACGATGGAAGAAGGTGAGAGTTTGTAAGTTTCATTCATTGATGAATGAGCTAGCTAGGATAAAATTTGACGTGAATAATGATGATGTAAAAGTTGTCCTGTTGAATAGCATGCCAACCAGCTATTCAATTATAGTTTTTACTTTGAGTAAAATAAATCCTAGTCTGGAAAGAACTCACTCAGAGAAAGAGGAAAACGTTATGTTTGTTAAAAGCAAATCTAAAACTCCTTTCAAGTCAAATAAACATGAGTCAACTTCCAAAGCTTGAAAAAGATATAAGTTACTATTGTAGCAGCCTGGTCACATCACTATAAATTAGTAAACAAAGAGCACAGGATCTATGATGGAAAATTGAAGAATAAGGCCTTGATTGTTGCTGAAAACATAATAGAGGAAAGTGATTGGGATGTAAATTCTCCCAGTAATAGTGATGACGAATATGTGCTTTAAATGACTATAGATTGGAGGTGGGAGGCAACACAAGAAGGAGGTCAAACAATGACCTTAAGTTTGCCACTAACGAAGAGGTTGTCGATTGAAGTGGTGTCACAATTTTTTTGGTGTGTAATCTTGTTGTATTAGTGAAAACCCTGACACTCACTAAAAGTGAATATGTGTGAGTGTAACAGTCCCTATTTCCCTACTTGATGTACACGATTGTGAACTAATGTGTACGCCTACATGAAATGGAGGATGAATAGATGTGTGGGACCCTTTTCAATATCGTGTTCCCATCCATGGACTGGGTTGATGTGTCCCCATCCGTGGAGTGGTTGATGAGAGCTCAATGAGTTCTGGTGTCCCCAGATTTCACCCTGGAATTTGGGACTACCCTTTTGAAAATTTTCGTTCTTTTTTAAAATAGTGGGTCTTTCCATGTTTTTATTTGCCAGAAGATGTATGTATTACGTTAAGATATTCCCAGTGAAATATATGAGCCAATTTCAACAAACACTCCAAATGCCGAAACTCATTTTATCCCTCCGCTCAAATTTTGTCTGCGGGAAATTTTTATTTAATTATTTATTAAATAAATAATGCCCCGTTTGAAGTAAATTGTGCTCCAGTTGAACCCTTTTGAAGTTTTGCATGCCAGTATTCACACATCCCAATAGGATTCCCACCAGGAATGAATTCAGAGCATTTTCTGCAACTTTTGGCAACGTTTTTTCGCTTTTATTTTATTTCTTTTGCGTTTTTCTCCGGGTTTTCTCCGCAGTTTCTCTGTGAAGTTCCCCTAGGTCTGTTCCTTGTCCAGTATAGTCTATTTAATTGCCTGAAGCATCTGGAGATCATCTACTGACGTAGCACCAGAAGGAATCAGCCTCAGAATGCAAACTTCTAACCAAAAAAAGATGAAGTCATGCACAAAAAGCCTCTCCCAAGCAAGTCGCGCTTTTTGGAATGAATGAGTTTAAGCTGCAATGGGATTTTTGGTTAGTGGCAGGCAGGCCGGAATTTCTTACCTACCTTGCAGAGTACTTTTTCCCATGAAGTCAAAGTCACTTCAGGTGCGATGGGAAAATTAGAGGCAGAAGGCAGGCGGGAATTTCTTATCTGCCTTGCAGGGTGTAAAAATTCCCATTATAAAAATAAAGAAAAATCACATAAAGCACCGATGGGAATTTTTCTGCCTGCCTGGCAGGCTAACTTTTCCCACCAAAGAGATTTATTCACCCATGCAAGTCGCACTTTATCAAAGGAGGCTAATTTTAATGCAAGTCGCACTTTTTGGGAGATATTTTAATTTGATAATGGGAATTTTGGCAGTGGCAGGCAAGACGGGAATTTCTTACCTGCCTTGCAAAGTAAAAATTCTCATTATGGAAGTCAAACAGCTTAAGTGAAAGAAGGGATTTTTGGAGCTGCAGTGCAGGGTAAAAAATCCCATCAAAGTTGACTTCTTATTTTTAGAAATCAGCCCTGTCAAAAAGTGCGACCCATTTGGGCATTAAATAATGCTTTTAATAGTATTTATTAATAGTTTTTCTAGCCTAATTTTGGCGCCAAGAATGGGATGAAAGTCAATGCAAGAGGGTGAGCTGAAAATAGATCATGTATGCATGCTAAAAATAAATAAAATAAATTTATTTAAAGGCAGCCAACAGCATGCATAATTGGGCGCCCAATTTGGGTGAATAAACATGATTGTTTATTAATTAAATTGCCAGGAATAGGAAGGACAATTATTAAAAATAGAATGTTGAGAGTTATATAAGCATGGGCTGCCATAATAAAGAAGCAATTAATTCTTTTTGCTAAGGATTGCAGCCCAGACAGTTTTGGCGCCAAGGAAAGGAGGATTTGTGCATCAGAAGGTGTTTTTCATTGCCAGGAAGCTTCAAGGTTTGGCGCCTAGGGTTGGAATAGCTTGATTTATGCTATGATAATTATCTGCATGTTACTATAAGTGCCCAGGTGAATTTAAAAATATTTTTTCTTGCTTTGCATGCAAGCAAAGCCTCAAATTTTAGGGCAGCAGGCTTCATATGCAGATTTTTGGTGACAGAAATCAAGTATTCATGCTCTGGACTTCATCTTTGTCTGAAATAATTACAGGTATTCATTACAGGTGTTCATACAGGTGAAAGGGAGTTCAAATCAATGTCAAGTACATTGAATATATCTTCCGAATCTGAAGAAATTGCTAGATTTGCAAAAATTGATCCAGTTGCAAGGAATTCCGACAGGATTAAAAGAAAAAGAACACAGACAAAGATTGCTCAGACAAAGATTGCTCCAGCCATGATGAAGCGTGATGAAAGAGAAGGATCAGCAAAATCATGCATAGCTTCCAGATTTACTGATATCAATGACACGGACATAGGCCCTGAACCCATCTCTGAAATAATTGACAGATCCAGGGCCGGAAAGACATCTCTCATGCGGGCAATAAAAAGCAGTGGAATTATTCAAGCATCAGCATTCCCAGTCACAGGCTCAGTTGCCCAAATTTGTTATGGAGTGTGCAAGATCATATCATCCTCTTTCTAGAACAATCCGGGATGCTGCGGGAAAGACAATAATCAGGCTGGATGCACAGTTTATTAATTATTGTCTGAAGATTCTGACACGAACGGTGGTGATTGCAATTAGCATGTTGGATGCTGGCAACAGATGAGAGAAACACAAAGTAGATTGTGTGGGCATAATGAACAACAGATATATGAAGAAGCCCAGGTCCCCATCAAAGTTCCCGAGGACTCTTCCGTGATCCAACTTGGTGCAGGAGGTGGATGATATCACTAAATTGCTTTGCAGGTTAAGTGGAGAAGCCAATACTCACAACTTCCGCTCATGGATGTATGCTTTCGTGAGGACCATTGAGATCAACAAGCTGATTCAATAATCAATTGGGCAGAGATCATCAATGACAACATCGGTGAGCAGCTCCGAAGTGTGAGGCGGATGTACAACTTCAAAATGACTTCATACCTTGGTATATGCAACAGCCTCACAGGGTATATTTTCCAAGTTGGATAGATGGGGCGTACTGGCGAAAGATCCTATTTTTGAGTGCTTCCCACAGTTGATAGTTCCTGAATGCCACAGAGATTACAAGGCGGTCAACGATGGGTTCTTCTATGAATTCATCTACAAATTAAATAGTGATCTGAAGACCAACAGGGTAAGCAAAGAAGCTTGGGAAGCTGTATCCCAACATGGCTGTATTTTCATCCAATTTGCAAACTTCACCTATCTCAGGGTAACCGGATTTTCGGGAGAACTAGTAAAGTTGCCGAGGTATCCAAATGACAAGTGGGTCATCATGGAGTTGTGCAGATAGCTCGTGGAGATGCATGACTTGCAATCAAAGCGGCACAAGTCTACGGGTTTCTTTCTAATCACAGTGGGTTATTACAGCTGTCAGAGCATCCACAAAGCTAGAGGAGTCGAAGCTAGAAATGTTTTCTGAGTATGAGCCTGAATTCTTCCCAACAAGGCTAAACTTTGACCCATATGGGGTAGCGAAGGAAGAAAATCTCCTAGGAATACTCACATGTACCTTCATTGGAGGACTTCTGGATAAAGTGCAGAAATGAGTATGAAGTCAGAAAGAAAGACTTCAACAGGTTATCGGTGCAACAAGTGTCTGATTATGGTTTGGCACGATATACCTGCAAATCTTGCAGATGATGGGCATGTGATACTTGACTCGTAATATCATCAGATGGGAGGGATAGAGCTTCTCTTCAGGAAAACATTGGTGGCTTCCAGACGATTGAAGAAAGATCTTCCGCAGTTCTGGTTAACACTTCGAACTGGTTGTTGACAAAGGGGTATTGCCTGGATGAAGCTTTGATGAATCAAATTACAGGTAACTTTACTGCAGGAGACTCCAGTAAAAGAAAGCACGAAGGTGAAAGTAGCAGAAGGCCGGAGAAGCTTAAAGTTCACAAGAAGTCTCACACACAGGAGAAGGCCAAATCTACAGCTATCGTGCTAGTTCCAGCTTCTCCAGCATCAACTCATAGCACTTCGGCATCACCAGAACCTCAGAGAGATCTTGTTGTTTCCCTTCTATTGAATCCAACATCATTTGTATTTTCTCCTCAACCACTCAGATCCTCACCTCTCCATGCGGAGAAGTTGAAAGCACAGATGGTGGAGTTTGAAAAAGCATTGTCTTTGAAAAATTTAGAGGGTGGCAGTCACAACACGGTGGAAAATTCGGATAGAGTAGAATCAGAGCATGAGATGGTGGTGCACTCAGTGACTTCTCATTCCCCGAGAAGAAAAACTTTCATCATGGTTGGCTTTGCAGACAATCCCGGAAGCTAGAGAGGAGATCAACCTGGAGGAACATGACTTTCAGTTTGCTCCTGAGTTTGGGCGGAAGAGACAGAAGACCTAAAGTTGCTAAAATGACTTCTAGGTTGATTATTGAGGAATCAGGACAAAGGTTCGTTGAGTTATCAGTTCCAGCAGAAGGAAAGCACAAGGGAGAGCTCACAGTTGACTGATATAACAGTAACCAAAGTGCCAATAGGTCAAGCTACCACCGAAGGATTAAAGCAGGATACATAGACACTAATGAATGCTTTATTCCTTAAGCTTGACAAAGAGAAGGCTGAGAAAGTCAAGCTTCAAAAGAAGGTGTCCCAGCTATGTGAGATCATTGCTAAGGTTGCCAAACCTTCCTCTCAGCCCATTCTAGCACATGAGCAGGTGAGTAATCATCTGATGTAGGAGGTAGAAGATGCAGGGGACCAGGTCAAAGCTATTGCTCAGTGGAAAGAGCAAATCATTCACCAAGCTTCAGGGCATTTTGAAAGAATACAAGCTGAAATTGGAGAATATGCACAAGGCAGTATCTCAGCTAAAGGAATTGATGACACAGATAGAAGATGAGAACATAGTTGTTGAAAGTCATCTGGATACTTTAGCTAAGATACACTCATTACCAGAGGATGTGCTAATGGCAGAGAAAATTGTACCTGGTGGATTGATGGAAAAGGGGAAGCAGTTAGAAATTTCAGTTTCCTTCCGCGTAGAGATCCTCAAGCTCATGCTGAAAAGGATGCAGTTGCTGGAGAGTAAAATGGGAGAAGTGTCGGAGAGCATCCCAGATGAATTACCTGCTTCCCATGAGGAATTTATTCTAGTTGTGCAGAAAGAAGTTGATGAAGCCACCATGCCTTTCACGATGGATTCAATTGGATAGACTCATAAAGCTTCAGGCAGATGTTGAGGGATATGGGCTTGGTTTAGAGAAGGTGAAGGCTAACACTGCTGCTTTGTCCAGAGGGTTGTTGCAATTCAGAACTGAGAGAGATGCTATTGTTAAAACAGATGGGAAGATGTTGAATTACATGTTTGACAAGTATATTCAATATCAGAACAAAAAGAAAGTGTAAGTGTTACAGCTGGCAGATCTTCTTTCTTCTCTCTTCTTCTCTTATTTCTTATGTTCCCGGATGAAAATGTAAAATTAAAGTTATTGGTTTAAAAACCATTGCTTTAAGTTATTTGGAAGGATTCTTTAAGATAGGTGACAGATGTACACAATTTTGGTTTTAAACTCCTGATGCATGTCACTAAGAGAGGAATTCTAGGAAGATGATTGTCAGATGTTCCCTTTACTACTTCTTCATGTTCTAGTTCAGTTGCAGTTTCCCATTTGTAATTTCCCCTCTACACACTATAAGTAGAGGAAGAACCTACGGGTTAAAGGATCGGAATTTGTAATCAGCATTCTTGTGTTCCAGACTTTGAGCTGAAACCCTGATAGCTTTCTGCAAGCATGAGGAATAGAGAAGAGATTTCCGGAGAACTTTGTGTCAACGGTGCATTCTTCTCTTATTTATTTTAGATCTATTCATAAACTTTGTGTTATTCTAGATCTAGATCTGAAACTTTCCTTTGCTTTGAATTCTGTATTTCATGATCTATTTGTTTTAATCTATGTGCATGTGATCAACTCTGTAAACTATTAATTGGGTTGCACATCTTCTCTCCTTTCTTCTCGTATTTCCTATTATTTTCCTC
This sequence comes from Taxus chinensis, assembly GCA_019776745.2. Lineage (NCBI taxonomy): Eukaryota > Viridiplantae > Streptophyta > Pinopsida > Cupressales > Taxaceae > Taxus > Taxus chinensis. The sequence goes on from CM034146.1 coordinate 581,622,686, forward strand.
TTTCTGCAAATATTTCCTTTCTCTTATAGCTGCTTACTTGCTGCAAAACTGTCTAGTTATGGTTCATGAGCTACATAGTTAAAGTAATACCAACAGATAGATACTAGAAAATATAATTGACAAAATCTTACACGGGAGCCTCACCGGTAAATGAGGGAGATTTATCTCATGACCTGCCTAGGTTTTCAGCTGTGCAGAAAATATAGCCAACAAAGATTACAACAGTTTGGAGGGTTTTTAATACAGCTGAGTATGCAAAGAAAGAAGTTGTTACTATTGTTTTTGGGGTTCAAGATGAAAGGAACTTCAATGAAGAAAGGGGCAGTGGATATCTGAGCTTGTTTGGTAAAAATCTCCTTCATTTGATAGGAAAGGGATCTAGATTATAGGAATACTACGACATGTTTCTTCACCTTGGTATGATGGCACTTGGGCATGAAAGCTTGCAATTGCTTGAGGGATAGCAATTTCGGGAAAGGAGAATTGTAATGTCTTATTTTTCAATTAATCCATTTGGAAGACTTTTAGCTCATTCCACTTCCCATGGGCCAGAAGAAGGTGAATGTAATGTCTCCATTTCTGAAGACCCTTAGCCTATACTTCCCCGTGGGCTTCGGGATGTGCAAGGGGAACATTTTTATTAAATAATTAAATATTATTGCCTAGAGCAATAATTATTTAATTATTTAATTATTTAATTATAAAGCTTATTTAATTTATTTCCCAAAATATAAAAAAATTAAATGGGGAATTAATTAAATAAATATGTTGTGGCTTTTATTGCATAGCCAAATCACCCTTATGAAAAGGGTAACGCCATCCACCTAGAGAAAATAAACTGACTTTTATTTAATAATTTCCATCTCCTTGGGATAATGAAATAGTCGAAGCAAAATCCTTGCTTATAAAGCAAGATGTTAGGCATCACTATTATTATTAGTGCTTATGATGAACTTATTTTGATGCTCCATGCTTAGAAAAAGAGGTTGGGATGCCATGCCTCATTGATGTTCTCTCTCTCTTGCGTGGGACTGTCACAGTATATGGAGACTCAGGTATTGAGACACAACTGGAAGCTCATTTGTTTGTGAAATTCCATAAAGGTTCCTTATGCTTTAGCGAAGTCTTAGTGAAATTTACTATGTATACACATCCATAACATGTTTTACTGATAGCGCCGTCACTGTAGCAGCTGGTTTGATAGAGTGCTTTTGCATATCTCCATTTGGGTGTTTGATACCTCTAAACCCTAAGGCGACTTCTTCTTATGGTGTTTGGTGAACTCAGTTCTATTGAAGTTTCTCTATTTGGTGTTCTATGAATCATTGTTGCTGCCACTTAGGCATGACAGCACAACCGATTTGGTCATTTAGAGCATTATTTGTTTAGAATATCTGTTGGCTTCTGATGGATCTAGGGTTAGCGAATAGCACTCTAAAGCTATTAAAAAGAGACTAGCAAGCTTGAAGAGAAAATGCAAGAAAAGAAAGCATTAATAGCAATGAACACCACACATCATGGAATAAGAATCCAAGGTGCATTAAGGTTGTGCAATAGACTTCTTGTGCCACAGGAAGAGACCCTTCTGCGATGAAGTCTTCAGATTAGCTGCTAGAGATGAAAAAGGTTTACATTATCAAAAATTTGGGAGGAGGACATCTTCAATAGGGACCCTCAAGACGCATCAATCTCGCTTACTTGAAGAAGGAGATGAGGCATAAGGATAAGCGAGCTCCACAAGTGTGGGCAGCCCACAGGTATGACAATGTTGACCGTATTTCCGATTTAGTGTTTCCTCCAATGTTATTGTCCTAATTTTTGTCATCATGAGGAAAATATTTTGACCAAGCAAGTGATAGGTCATGATCGACCATATTTTCCACACCAAGAAGTTTAGTTCAATTTTTAGAAGTGCTAGAACAATAGTGTTTGGCTAAATAGGCGATAAGTTTGGCTAAAAATGAGAAGCCACTAGAAAATATAAGTTCAAGCTCTATTTTTAGGACCATGCCACGTGACAAGGATAAGAAAAGAATGACAACTAAAAGGGTTGTGGACTTAACTGATCGGTTCCAAAAACAGCCCATGCTTCCAAGTGAGGATAAAGAAGAATTTCTATTCATCTTGCAAAAGGAATTGAACATGAGACTCTGTCTATGGCACCCAAGAGGTAGAGAGGAAAAGGAGAAATCGTCGATAATCAGTCAATGAGCAAACTGCATGTTGGTATGAATGTTATGGTGACGCGACCATGCACAGAGTGAAGGAAGAAATACTTTAAAAAAGGCAAACTACAATCCTTTTCAAGCATGAAAAGATGTAATGTCCCCAACTAGGCACACTTTAGGACCCCCACTTCGGATTTTAGGCAAATCCAAGGTACCAAAGCAGGACTGGATAAAAATGGTAGTCAGTGTCAATCTCTGTTATGCAGATCTAAAATATTTCTTAGAAAATGCGACTAGGGTTATTAGAAAAACCCAAACAAATCAGCAATAAAATTTACATCTTTTCAGGCTTCCTAGAATCTGATTTCTGATTTTTAACAGCCCATACATGTGATGCCAATTCAGATTTTTAGAGACAAAGTATAAGCTGGCCAATACTTCTCAAACGATCTGCAGTTAACTTATGACTGAAAATGTGACCATTATCTTTTAATCGTTCAAAAAAGTCCACATTGAAAACTAGGAATCTAACTTTGATCTCACAAAAATCAGCTTACCGATAGAACAATACAGATCATATTTGAAATTCCTCCGAAGAAACTCAGAATGGCTAAGAAGTGGGTCGAAATCCAGGGGGGGACTGAATGATCAAAAGCTTAACTGCTACATGACTGAGTTCCACATGGAATGGCTCGTGCAAATCTTCTTTATTCTCAAGCTGAAATAAACTAGAAATATCTTTGTAAGCACAATGGAAACCCTTGTGCTATGAGATTCCTCACATGACTCATTGGGGGTATTTCATCCTGCATAAGAGGGTACTTGGCCAAGAGGTTTTTGTCTTTAGAAATAATTCTAACGGGAGATCTCAAAGCTTCATGATAAAAATCACATGGTTAGAAAGTGATCAAAGCTCGTGATACGTTATAAAGGCAAGTCAACTTGCCGAAGATACGAGCTTGTGACCCATATATGATAGCCACACAATCTAGAACCCATCACTTTCCTCTTCAGGGGAATGCCTCTTTTCCCTCCACTTTCCTTCCTAATGCAAAGGATTGGCACATTTTTTTAGGAAGAGTGGCTATTTTTGAAGGATTGGCTATTTTTTACCTTCGCTAAAAATAGGATGGCTAAAAAAAAGCATGTGCTAAAATTAGAAGTTTGCTAAAAGTGGAAGATTGGCTAAAAATAGGGTTTGGCTAAAAAATAGGTGGAGCTAATAGTGGAAGTACTAAAAATAGAAGTTCCAGTTATATTTTTAGGAGTTCAAGGGAGTGCATGAATGGATGGATAAAGATAGCTTGCTTTTGTTAAATTTAGTAAGTGCTGCCCCAAATAGAAATTGGCTAAAAGGAGAAGACTTTTGTGGACTATTTAGCAACTGTTGTTCCTAAAATAGTGTTAGCACCAAGCATGAAGGAATAGAAAGAATAAAGTATACATGCAATAGTCTATTTTGGGAAGGCAGAGTTGATTCATCTTCATATAGGCGTAAAAATATATATACACACTGTGGGTTGTTTTGCTTCTGGCAATCCTCACCTTGTACTTGCACCTCTGAATAATAAAAGCTCCATTTTGCCCTCTCATATCTGTTGTTTTCTGATTTTTCATTGTGTTTAATAGGCAGATTGTATTGCCTCTAGTGTGGAATTTACTCCCTCTACCGCTGTCCTTTCTCCTTAAACCCTTGAATTAATTTTGCAAAATAGTTTTAGAGTTGTGCAGGTGTGTGGATCTTTGATTTCTCTGTGTGCACAAAGTACATGCATGTGTTAAATTATTGGTGTATCACCCTTATTTCTCTTTTCCCACATTCTTTTTCCCTTTTCCTTGTCAAAGTTTTTGTTTTTTAGGTGATTCACAAGGGAACCAGCCCTCTCTGGAGGTTCACCTCAAACATAGGTTACCCACAACCTTGAGGTGTTCCAATTTTGTCAACAGAGAGAGAGTACACACACCATTCTCTATTAGGTTCCAACGTCTGGGTGACAACAATTTCTGGCATGCCCGGCGGGAGAGTACAAAATTTGCTAAAGAATTCGATGTTATTCTTAGCAAACATATGCATTTCAGACACGAATATTCAACATCTAGCGACTCCATTGGCCAAAAGATCCCTTTTCTCAATTAGTAGACCATTTTTCCATCTTTTTATGAGGTTGTGTAATCATGACTTCAATTCCTCATTGAAATTCCCAGTTTCAAGAGAATTATTACTCCCCTCCACCTCCTTTTCCCCAAAATCTTCCTCCAGATCAGTATTATAAGCCCTATCATAATGAATATGCCCATGATCCAAACAATTTGTATGGTTATCCTAATAATCATGGTGTTTTTCAGGAGCAGGAATATGCAGATTATGGAAACAATTCCATGCTTAATGATGATTTGCAAATGTAAGTACAACACTTGGAGATAAAGATGGTACAGATGAGGGCAACAAGTTCCATCAAGGCAGCCAAGCTTGGATTCAATGTACCCTATCCATGAGCCGGTCCTATGCCAAACTGGTGTAACCCTCAAGAGAAGTTAGACTTTATGTCTAAATTGATACCACAAATATCAGAGTGGAATGAAGAGATGGAAGCTTACCAATATAGTGTTGAGAAACCCTGTCAATGGGGTAATTCTTCACTATCATCCTATAGCCCTCCCATTCCTACTTTCCAACCACTTCAACCAGAGTCCCAAGTCCCAAATTCCTAGCTTTCTTAAAGCTTCTCTTCCGCAAAATCTTACACCTCTCCAATCATTTCAACCATTACAAAATCAATTAGTAAACCCACCCACCCCCTCCCCTCATATTCCCAAATCCATTCTGGAATGAACCTAATCAACAAATCAGTTTGGAAGAGCAGCCAACTAAAGAGCAAAGTGAAGTTATCAGGAAAAATCTAACAAAATGGAGCTTACAGTTTGAGGACAAACAAATTCCTCAGTTGGTTAAGCCTACAATAGAGGAGTGCAAGAAAGTGGTTGAAGTTACAGAGCAGGAGGAGGAATATGACCAACATGCAAAGGTTAGACAAAGTTTTCTCAAATCTCTTGAGATACAACGTAAAGATAATGTTTTGAAGGAGCATATGAATGCTTCTAAGGATCAGATCAACAATCTTGAGCCTATATCACTTTCAGATCAGCTTGCAAACAATCATATAGAGGAGGAAATCAGTAAAGAAAATTCAAATTCAAAGGGAGTTCTCCCCAAGCATGAACAATAAAGAGGATGAGGTTTTATCAGACTTGGAAAACTCTGATGATGAGGAAGAGCTAATTGATATTGTAAATATTCCACCTCCATCTATCTTCTTCAAAACAGACTCTCTTGTTATTACATCTTCTTTCGAGCTTGAGAAAGAGTCAAATATGAGCTTGTTGGCAAAGAATGAAGTAGAAAAAGTTTCAGATCCGTCTACAAGGATCCAATATGATCAGAGAAGTTCCTCAAGTACTCCAAATGTTGATATTACACACAAAGAAGAGGGGCAGATCAGAAAAATCAGTCTATCAACTATGAGGAAACCATGTCCAATCAGGGTTTTGGCTAGTTTTGAGCCACAGAAGGAGTTGCCATCAGTTGTGCTCATTTCAGAGCATAAGAAAGAGCTTCAAGTTGCCAAAAATCAGCCCCAACATCTACAAAGACAGAGTGTGGATCCTATAGAGTTGTTTATTATTTTCTGGACTGATATTTTGAGCAAATCAATGGTGCAAACCATGTTTGCACTTTTATCATGTCGTCTAGTTACAAAATTGATCTCATGGCCGCACTTTCTGAGAAAAGGAAGTTATTTATCTCAACCAGTATGTGGTTTTGTTTAGCTTTCCTTTCTCTTTGTTTAGATTAGGAGTAGTTTAGGGTAGTTTACTTTCAATAAGTGCTTGCATGCACATTGTTTTTCCAGTTTTCTAATTAGTTGTCTTTTCAAAGAAGTGCTTGCATGCACACGTTTTCCTTTTGTTGGAGAGGGTATTGCACAGTTATTTTGTTGGAAAGGGATACAAGTTATTGACATAAATATGTGACCCATGGCCCAATGGATACAGAAGGCTACTAATCTCCTTATTTGGTAGGAAAACAATCCCGTGATGTTGCCAAAATGTTACCGTATTTTCCGCACAAATGATTGGCTATTTTTTGGAAGAGTGGCTATTTTTGGAGGATTGGCTAAAAATAGGATAGCTAAAAATAGGATGGTTAAAAATAGAAGTTTGATAAAAATAGCAATTGGCTAAAAGTGGAAGATTGGCTAAAAATAGCGTTTGGCTAAAAATAGTTGGTGCTAATAGTGGAAGTGCTAAAAATAGAAGTTCCAATTCTATTTTTAGGAGTTGAAGGGAGTGCATGAGTGGATGGATAAAGATAGCTTTCTTTTGTTAAATTTAGCAAGTGTTGCTCCAAATAGAAATTGGCTAAAAGGAGAAGACTTTTGTTAATTTTAGCAACTGTTGTTCCTAAAATAGTGTTGGCACCAAGCATGAAGGAATAGAAAGAATAAAGTATACATGCAGCAGTCTATTATGGGAAGGCAGAGTTGATTCATCTTCATATAGGCTAGTTTTCTATTGTAAAAATATATATACACACTGTGGGTTGTTTTGCTTTTACAATCCTAGCCTTGTACTTGCACCTATGAATAATAAAAGTTCCATTTGCTCTCTCATACTATTGTTTTTTTATTTTTCATTGTGTTTGAAAGGAATGTTGTGTTGCTCGTGTGGAATTTACTCTCTCTACTGTTGTCCTTTCCCCTAAACCCTTGAATTAATTTTGCAAAATAGCTTAGAGTTGTGCAGGTGTATGGATCTTTGATTTCCTTGTGTGCAAAAGTACATGTATGTGTTAAATTATTGGTGTATCACCCTTATTCCCTTTTCCTGCATTCCTTCTCCCTCTTCCTTGTTAAAGTTTTCGTTTTTTAGGTGATTCACAAGGGATCCAACCCTCTTTGGAGGTTCACCTCAGACATAATTTACCCACAACCTTGAGGTGTTCCAATTTTGGAAACATGAGAGAGAGAACACACACCATTCTCTATCAGGGTGCAACGTTTGGGTGACAACAGGAACTACTGTAGAAGAGGTTCTAGATAGAGTCGTGAGCATATGCGAAAGCTTTGATGTGGAGTGAAATAGAGGAGAGAGATAATAAAATTGGAACAATAAATGCGTTTTATTTATCTATGTTATGTATGTGGCATACCCTTGAGAAAGGTGTATGGTTGCACATCTTCTACCTATGTGCCTCGCAAGAACCATTATGGAAGTTGAACCACTTGGGATTCCATGGGTGAGACTTCACTTTATGATAGTTGTGTGACTTAGTTGTCAAGTGTGCGTAGAATGTAAGGTGCTCTAGTGTAATGCACGCCCTGGAGGTGCTACTTGGCATGACACGGCATGTATAGTTGTTCGATGAGTTGTTAGGGATCTTTCATAGGCATCGGGTTGTGCAATGCGCCTATGAAGTTTTGCTAAGTGCTACAACTGCTTCGCAGTGTTGCAATGGACTGAGAAAGGCTATGAGTGCTTCGCAATGTTGAAAGATACTATGAAGTTCTATGTTGTGTTGCAAGTGGTGTCTTCAAAGTCGGGCGACATGGTCCCTAGGTCTGCACAAAGCATGCATCATGCAAGGGGCTGCAATGTGAACCTCAAAGCATGGATAAAGTCTTCTAAGCATTGTAGCATGGTCCTTGGCTTTGCGCATGATGCAGGGGGTTGTTCGCAAGAGCTCGAAGCACAAACTTGCATGGAGTCACACATGTTATGAAGGCACTCAAGGAAAGAGTGCAAGGTTATGTAGCTATGCACAGATCAGAAAGCATTTACTTACCTCCTGGATCTAATAGTGTTGATCCAAAGGAAGTGAAGGCACTAGCAACAACTAAGAGACAAACAAAGGGGAAATGTGTTGACACTAGCAGCACCAAGGGAGAAGTATTGTGATGATTTTGATTTTGATTTTGATTATGAGCAAGTGACACTCAGGGAGAACACATGTGCCAACCTATTCATCCTCCGAGTTTGATCCTCAACCGTTCAGGGGTCACCCCAAATGCAAGTTATCGATGCAAGATCATTTTAGCTACTTGCGATCCCCTTGTCTAGGGAATGCCCTAACACATGGACAGTCACAGAGAGGCCATCCTTGCACCTGATAACACCCAATTACTGTCACCTCTACATACCTGCCAAGAGGGTTTGCCCTACCTAGTTGGGCATTGGCTCATTGATGGTTAGGTAAACCTCGAGGACCTTGTCAGTTCCGGGCAGACTGCAACATGTCCCCCCATCTGCCAACCCCGAAGGGATTTTTAATACAAAGGGAGATCCACAGCCAAGAAGTTCACCACATGCATAAAGCTTACAGTTCCCTTCCGATGTGAACGATCACCTACCCAATACAACAGACGTCGTTTGCAACACTCCCCACCGAGGAATAACATAAGCAAACCTTTCTCACCAACATCTGTAGGGGCAACACACCAAAGCTCCAACATACATTTTGAAAACCAGCCTATGTTCTTGCTTCACATGTGTTGGCACTTAAGGATGAGGTGAAGGAGAGAGTCCCCTCCAACATCCCCACACAGTGGGCACTAAAAACCAAGAGAGGGATCAACCAACCCAATCCTACCCGTGCGATTGCTAAGGACAAACCCACCCACCTGAGCATTGAGAAACCAACAGTCCTCTGAGCCCGCTTGATATAGCTTTGAGTTTTTACTAACTTGAACTACTTGATGAACTTCAACAAATCTTGCAATCTAAACTTATTATCCCAAACAACCCAGGCCTCTATAATACCTCCTCGCCATTAGGCAATCAAAGGACCAATTAGGATTAGACAAGCAATGATTCAGGAGATAAACTTGACATACCAACTTGGAAGCATGCACAATGAATTGAAGCTAAAGACACGCACATTGATCATGGAAGTTGCATTGACATACCAACTTGTTAGTGTGCACAATGAGTTGAAGCTAAAGTGGTGTTGATCATGGAGGCTATAAGGTTGAAGGCAAAGTATCCAAATCTTGGCGAGGACATGGAACAATTGAGAAAACACATTGCCAACCTTGAAAAACTTTCGGTGGAGATAGAAGGCACCCCAAAACAATAGTATGCATTCCTGATAAAGGATGTAAGGACCAAGTTTCCCACAATATTGACCACCTTGCCCGAGGACAAGCAAGGAGCTTCGCGCCAAAGAGATGGTGGCAAAGAAAACTTAAAAATATTTGCCTAAGTAGAGAAGTATTTACCCAAGTAGAGAGCACTGAACCATGAGCGCCAAGGTGCAGCTATAAAGGAGTGCAAACAAAGAATACACCATTGCCAGAAGAGAGCAGGGAAAAGACGTGGCACCTAGCAATAGATTATCACTAGAGGAATAAGATGACGCCCAAGGAGGTAGAAGGAAGGGGCCGTTGGCTTGCAAAAGGATGGATAAGCCGAGCACCAAACGTAGAGACAAAAACACTAAAAGAGTGCACAATGGGCGCAGGGCCAAAGTAAGACCATGGAAGAACACAAGGCAATGAGTTGATTGTTGACCATGCAATGGCAACAAGAAAGGGCTGCCACTTGGCAGTTGCATGAGACAGTTGTTGGGTTACATGAAGACACTTGGCAATCTCCATGATCCACAAATCAATCTCTCGGATCTATCTTCTCCTTATAAAGGAATGCATTCACGACATCAGAAAAGAGGAGAATAAAGAATATAGAGAAATGCGCCATTTTTGTTGAGAAAAGTATGTATTAAGGAAGAATGCTGCTATTTTGTAAAGGTTGTAGGATATATTTAGGGTTTTGTATGGTCATTTGTTGCATTTCTCTTTTATAACGAATATATAGAACATTAATGGGGTCATTTTGTCGTCTCATGAATCTAGAGGTAACGTCTGCCCATGCATGAGATCATTGTGATGTCTAGGAGCTGTACATTTTTTTATTGCTATAGAAAAGCATATGTTGGTTATAAGTATTTAGTTGTTTGTATATCATAAGCTGGAAAAACGGCTAAGTGTTGTTAGCAAATGATGGAACCTCAATACCATCCTACTTGTCAATCAATTGATCCAATGGGGCTTCAATCTCTAATGCACTTCAAGTGAGACATCCTACAAAGGAAGGCATCCTTCTAGATAAAATGGATGCACCAGCACACTTAAGTTCCACCCTTAATGTTGGCTATTATAGCTAAAGCGTCACATGAGGATTAAAATAGCCCCCAACAATCATGTTCAATAACTCGAGTTTTCAGTATTGACAGCAATTTCCCCTAAAAGGTGTGTTTTTGAATTATATTAATATTAGTTTGGAAAGTGTTTTTTGCTCTTTTTTTAAATGTTGGTCACTGAAGAAGGTTTCATTTTCAAATGCCCTCTTGATTACAACATCCAAGAACAATATTATTGTTTGTCAAGATATCTACATAGTTCCTTGAGGACTTTTATTCAGCATGAAGACAAGAGATGCCTTGGATTTCTTGTATATGTAATGTCCACTTTTCCCATTTGAAGATCTTTGACCCATTTTGTCAACCCGACGGACAAAGGAAAAATATAAGAGTGACTTGAGTCATAATAAATTATTATAAAGTGCTATAAAAAAATAAAATAAAATTATTAAAGCACTTCTAATTATTTATTTGACTTAATTAAAAGATGCACTTATAAATTAAGTTGTAATGTCTAGAAAAGTGCAAGGGGGGAGTCTAATATTAAGTTTGTATCCTTCCTAGGGAGTTTGGCAACTTTGCCTAGAGAAGGAATATTTGCCACTTGGGTAGTATAGGCCCATGAAAAATTTGTATCCTCCCTAGGAGGAAAATGCAACTTGGAGGGATGAGAGTTTTGCGACTTATGTTTAGAAATAATCACCAATTGTGATTGGTGATTATGGAGGTCCTTTTGGGTCAATTTTCCCTTTAAAAGGAAGGGTCGACTTAGAGGAGAGACATCTCATAATCATTTTATCAATTCTGAATTTTATCTTAAGCCTAGTACTTTTGTATAAAAATATTCTAACGACGAAAACCCTTAGTTTATACCTTTTGTGGACGAAAACCCCAAGAGTTCTCTTGTGGATGAAAACCCCAAGAGATTGAGAGGGGATGTCACTCAGAAATTTCCAGCAGTTTAATTCTGATTTTCCAGTCAATTTCCAGCAATGTTTTGGTGATCTTTTTGGTAGCATATAGCAGCAGTTGGATCGACCCAGTTTGGGGCTGTTTGGGCATGATTCTAGAGGTATTTACTTCTTTAAAATATTGCCAGATATCTCTGATTTTTTATAAATAAAGGAGCTGCAATTTCATAATTGTCTGAGCGAGTTTGGAGGGTTTTTTAGGCAGTTTGTAATCAGATTTAGATCTGAATTATCTGGCTGCAAATAAATCTGATTTTTATCATAATCTGGGTTCTAAAATTACAGGCAATCATTTGGGATAGATTTTATAATTTTTTGGTATCATTTGCCCGGAGATCCATTAAAAACCCTAGTCGCATTTGTTGTAATAAATTCAGTTTTGCCGTAGGTTGTTTGCTGAGGGTTTCAAAAACTGTTTTTTATCATTTGCCATACATTATAAATCTGATTTAGGGTAAAAGATCATTTAGGGGATCTTTCAGTGTATGTGGGATTCTAAATCAAAAAATTACTCAGCTTGCCAACTGCCATCTCATCAGTTTCTACTGATAAAATTTGTACTGTCATAAGAGGCATTGCCACTAAGTTAGCAGTCTTCTAGAAGTAACCTCAAAAACCGCAACCAATATTTTCCAAACCTTAGATGCATGCAAAATGCACACAAGTAGGATATCTAACATGCGAAAAGCATGCAGCATCAACAGTGGTCACTTCATTTATGTATAAATGAAGTTGCATGTTTGATTCAGTGCATGTTTGGATGCCAGATATCCCAGTGTTAGAAAAGCTGCTAGTTGACAGCAAATCATCCATGTGTTATTATTTCGTACGTGATGCCCTCCTGTTCCTTGACTCTTCTTACCCATGCGAGCTTTCTTTTACTAGATTGTACTCTTCTTACCCATGCCTTGCCACTAAGTTGGCAGATCTCACAGAAATAAAATAACCTCAAAGAACTCGACCAATATTTTCCCAAACCTTACATGCCTGCAAAAAGCACACAAGGAGTAGGATATCTAACATGCAAAATGCACACAGCATCAGCATTGGTCATTTCATTTATGTATAAATGAATTTGCATGATTGATTTGGTACATATTTGCATAACGGATATCCCAGTTTTAGGAGAGCTGCTAGTTGGAGGCAAATCCTCCATGTGTTGGGATTTCATGCTTAGTGCCCTCCTGTTCCTTGACTCTTCTTACCCATGCAAGCTTTCTTTTACTAGATTGTACTTTTTGTACTTGTTTTTATTACCTCCTATGTTGTCTTTATCAATTATTTAAACTAGAACACTCTCAATAGTATATACATCACCATTCATATTTGAACAGTTTTGGATCATTTCCACATATGTTGGTTATGAATGTTAATAATAAGTTGAGTGCTACAGGCACCTTAAAAATAGCATTTATCTTCATCCGTACACCACCGCATTGGAACATGAAAATACCAAACAGCACAGAAATGGTGTCTGGATTCTCTAAATGGTAGTTTCTAGAGTATTCGCCGTAACTATCTCTGTGCATCTGAGACATGAAGGGACAGCTTGAGTGAATAAAATATTATTAGGGTGTATACTTGATGTTCGAGTTAATTGAGTTCCCAAATTCTCCCCCTAGAGGTATTACATCCTAACCTAAAAAGTAAAAACTCAATTGCCAAAATTAGAATTATATTTCCACTGCTACAGAAACGTAATTTTTTACATTATTAAATATCAAAACGTGCTTCATCATTGATCTCATTTTCATAATTGTAGTATGAATTACTGGCCCTGCTCGAGTAGTACTGAGTGAATATTTTGGCCACAGAATAAATGTTCGAGTTTTGGGATCTGTGACGTAAACAAACATCAAATAAATGAAAATCATTTATCACTACCAAATAAGTTGCAGCTGAGCATGCTTAAGTTTAGAACGTCAAAATCACATTCTTTCTATTGAGCATGCAAGAACCTTCATCAGACAATAAGACCAAACCCACCTGCAGAAATTGGGTCAAGTGTTGGACGAGATGTTCGATACATACTTGAACATTGTGATAAAAGGCAAAAATATTATGCAGAGAACATAATGCTTTAATTTAGAACACAAATCGAAGCTCAAGAATTCTAGAACAATTCAATCATAGCACACAAGTTGTACACTTTAAGCATAGACTTTATGTGTTAGAATATGGAAATTGCTTATAGAATATATAATCCGTAAATAATGTGCAGTGATTTTGTCAATTGTTTGGAGTTTAATTCCCAGTTTTGTTTAAGCAGTCATGTTTATTTCAGGAGGTTAAGATGTGTTGGGGCATTCAACATAATGACCATTGAAACTGATAAATGCGCGAACGTGCAGATACTTGGACCAAATGAAAATTCTAGGTTCTCAGATCTTGACATTTTTTATGTTTTCCATTCTCAGTACATTTTTCCTTTCTCAAAAAAAATATCAAATATGAAGCATAACATTTCCATGTCCTGTAAGCATTCTCATACAGATCATATGTCTGGCGATTCCACATACTATATATGAGAAGTCATAAAAACTAAAGTAAACCCAGAACTAGCATTTTCATACTTTCTGAGTGTATGTTATTCAGGCATCTATCTCATAATTTCCCCAAAAACATTACCTCATCAGGCTGCTCAACCTGTTGGAGTACTCTTCTTAAATTAACTTATCAAGGTACTCAGTACAACAACAATACTTGCCTATGGAAATAACCATGCCACCTTCCCGAACCCCCATATAATGATCCCCTTTCAAACATCAGACAAAAAAGCTTACAGATTTCATTCACCTCCCTGATATCATGATAAATATCTATATTCAGATTAGAAATTAATTTAGTCCTGATTCCCTGAATGCATGGGAGGAACCCATGTTCCAGAATTAACTAGATTCCATATAATGCCTTAGTCTTCATAAGCTTCAGACTACTCAAATGTTAAGACTTTTTACTCTAAAAAAAGATTCAAGTTGAAAAGGATATTGGATTGAAAATGATGATAACCTCATTTTCATACCATTGCATGTCCACAAGAAACAAATAAATTCCAAATTAGACATCATCTGTCCATAAATTATACATCCGCCCATAAAAGATACATCAATCCATATTCCAGAAATCGGTGCCTACAGCAGAGTTGAGCTAATTTATTGTTTCAATAATAAAACGTTCCTCTAATTTCAAATAGACTCAGTCTATAAACTGAAGAGTAGAAGTGTCCAGAGTTGATTGAGTTTGCAAGCGGTCATTGATCAAAGTGTAAAACATTCAAGGAAAACTTGAAAATCTTGGTCGACAGAAATAAACATAAAAACCTTTATAACCATTTTGAACAAATAATGTCCATACATACCTCAGCTTGACAACATGGGAAAAACTCACAACGCTATTAGCAACTTTCTCCAGAACCAGCAACTAAGCCAATATCCAAACCTGGCATGTTTTTGCTCCTCCTTTACCTTGTGCAAAGCTTCTAAATTGTATCCTCCAACCTGACAACCCAGGCCTCCAACATCTCAGTGACTTTTAGGTAGTAAAAGAATGTATGATCTACCTTTTTGTTGAGAAGGTGGATTTCAAACATGGCTCTCATGTTTTCACAGAGGGAAAGCGTGACACTGACAGCACAGATGACCCTCATCATCCCCACCTTGTGTGGTGATGACAGATGGATGGAAAAATGTAAAGGGAATGGAGGATAAATAAAATAGCCCATTAGATGAGTCGCCAGTTGATTGAACTCGTATCTCAAATTTTCACAGATTCAAACCAGCCAGTCAGCTCTTTCTTTTTGCATTTTGCAGATAACTACAAGATTTTCATTATAAATTTTTGATCGATATCTGCTATTTTGTGTGGTGATGGTAGAAGGGTGTGAATATGTAAAAGAAACAAGACAAATTGCCAAAGAGGCAATCTATTTGAGATAGCTCGCATGCACGGAAAGATATTTTTAATTTAAGATTCAAGAAGTACTCGGCTTTTTGGTACTCTTCCCAGAAAGATATTTTTAATTTAAGATTCAAGAAGTACTCGGCTTTTTGGTACTCTGAAAATTGGCCTGGGAAACTCAAAAGCTAGAGCCCATCCAGTTCTGAAAACATGGAGCCCTTGCATAACTCTAGCTAGCTTTCACTGCACATCTTTGTTGGACCCACCAAGACTTTCTTGATGTCATTCAAGGATTTGAAGCTTCGTGGATCACAACCTTTGCCGCCGCATGCCTCCTAAACACACAAACTCCCAGCTAAGAAGACGTAGTTATATTCTCCTACTATATTTATTTGCAAATCTAAGTGACTTAGAGAAAGTCCCTTCATTGGACTGTAGTCCAATTTCCAAATAATTGGGTTAAAGATTTGGCTTATTCAGCATTTTCAGGCTCCGAGAAGGCAATATGACATGCACTTCAGTACTATAGTCCCTGGGACACCTGGTTTCCCGAAACTTCTTGAAAGATGTGAAAGTAATTGCATGAATGTTAGTTGGGAACCTGGAACTCTCCGATGACTTGAGCAAAGGCGGTTTGAAAGACACTTCCGTTATGAGGCTTCATCTAGGTTCCCATATATCTGGGATCTTTAAGGGAATGTAATGTTTCAAACTCCCGAATCAAAAACTGTTGAGCTTTTTAATGAGAATCCTTCTTGTAGTTATTTCCTCTATTATAATCATCTACATCGTTGTAATTATCTATATGTACACTTTCCCCTTTTCAATGGAGGCTCTTTGACTGCATGTAAGTTAAACTAAGGTAAATTTTGAATGACCAGTTAGCAAAGACATCGGGACTCCCACTTCCGCTATAGAGTCGCACAGTACGCTGCAGAACAGTTGCAGACTTGTATTGATGTCAAAGCCCTTACGGCATCTACATGTTGCTACATGTTGCTGCTCTCAATGGAGATTACATACTCACTAATGGAGTTTTTACAAACTCTTCTGGTGTTCTCCCTAAGGACCTAACCTACTCTGGTCTTCGTTGTGCCTTATGTGCACAGTTAAACAACTTCGGCTCTGGCCTCTTGGCCGTGTTTTCTTCTTAGTTGCCAGCTAGCCTTTAAAAACTCATCCTTTGTTATATAACAATGCTTTCTTGCTTCTCTCTACTCGTTGGCTCCTCCTAGACGCTTCCAGATTTTTCCGCTCAAATTCTAAGTTGAATTTGAGCTCATGAATGCTCTCAACCACCTTTCAACCATTTGGTCATCCTTACTATGCGGCATGCCACGTCGACCTGGTTGTTGGGCTTCTCTGACCGTTAAGTCACTGTCAGCCAACTTGATCAGACAGCTCCTGACATCTTTGTCATTTTTCTGCCAGCCACCAACTATGTCGCGCACCCTTTGCTTTCTTTTTCTTTGCCATCGCAATCTTTTTGCACACTCTAAGCCTGAGTTACACCTTCCCATTCTCCCACGTGCCAACCTTGAGCTTTTTGGCCCTTCTTCAAAACATCCACGTGCCCTTTGCAATCTATATTATTGTGCAATTCCTTTGATCTTCCTGCACCCCTCGTGAATTCTTCTGTATTGCGCACAACTCTCCTGAAATCTCCTCGCGTCTCCAGTCTTCTAGGCTGAGCTAAAACTCCTATGTTGTGCTCCCAAAACCCTATGCACACCGCTACACATTATTCTTCGCGCCTACTTTACTCCACCTAACCTTCCGCAAGCCTATCGCGCACTAAGGCATGCCCACTTCCATTGCGCTTTCACTGATTTCCATTGCGCAAAGAGCTCACACACTTTCCAAGCAAACTTCTCCTTGTCCTACTGTGTCTCCTCGTCCTTCTCACATGTTTTCCAACTTCCGCGCACATCCTTACTCGGCCAAAATTGTGTAGAATTGCACTGAACCTTGCATGCCCTTGAATCACCAATTCAGTGGTTGTTTACATGTGTGCCCAACCAGCCAGAATACATCCTCATTGTGTAAATCTTCGTAACCTCTGCTAATGATGATTGTACATCATCAATTTTTACTGCAATCATCCTATCTCACTTTGTTGTTTATTCTCTTTCTCAAATTGCTTCTGTGTGTAGGCAGCATTATAACAGTTGGCATCAGAGCCACGTTTCTAGTTCCTTCCATCTTCAGTTGATACTTTTGGCATTTACGCCTCTCGCCTTATTTTCATTCAGGGTTCTGTGATGGAGATCTGTTATTGGCTCTCTCCTAGCTCCCTTTCTCCAGTGCCCAGTTTACTCCTATGCTCTGCCATGGATTTTCTTTTGTTTTTGAGCAAGTAGATGTTTTTTTTTGCAGCATCATAGTGTCCTTTCACATACCACGGATGCTTATAAAGTTATAATTATTAAAATTCATTTGAAATTAGATATTTACAATTGTTAATGAATCTTGATCTGCATATGAAATGGCCATCATCATACTTAGGAATGAAAGCCAAAGGGGCTTAAGCCCTAGGCAAATTAGGCAATTGCCTAGGGCACCAACAATTGGGGGTTGGGGGCGCGGGAGGGCAAATTCTCAAAGTTTTTGCTAGGTTGGCCACTTACTTTTTGTCAATTATTATTATGGTTGTAATATATTAATGTTGGGCACAACACTTTTCCTATATAACATAATAATATAACATATTCCATGTAAAGTCAGCAATATGGTAGTGTTTACGGAAAGACCGGATGAAGTCATAGGAAACTAATTATCCGAGAAGGGAGAAGTCAGGTTGTGTTAAATTTATAAAAATATTATTAGGTTTACCGCTTGCTACCCACTAGTAATTAGTATTGTTATAATATATTATTGTTGGGCAATGCCTATTAATTACGCCGATAGGCATTCTACAATGGCATCAAGGGATGGGATGTGATAGTGAGACCATGTAAAGTTTTATTCTCTATATTAAATTTGAACGTCCATTTGACCGTCACAACATAATTTTGACCATAATAATAATGTCTACTTGACTATCACTTCAAAGTTTTTTTTTACTTTTTAACTTTTAAAGTCCATAAAAAAATAGAAATACCTTGGCCATACCATAGAGTTTGAGGCCCTTTTCTTCTCAGAAATATTTTTTTCATCACTAAATAGAAAATATGAACATAATGTAATGGAATTATTAAACGATGTGAAATGTACAAATCCAAAATAAAAACCTTGAAATTGATATCTATGGATGTTTATCAAATAGATGTATTTTCTATATTAAATTTGACATCCATTTCACCATCATAAGGTAACTTTGACCATATATTACGTCTCCATGTGACTGTCACTCAAAAGTTTGTTTACTTTTTAGCTTTAAAAAATCAATTAAAAATAACAATATCTTGGTCATACTATAGAGTTTGAGGCCTTTCTATAAGAAAATTTTTCTTTCAACATTATATGAGACATATGGACATAATATAATGAAATTATTAAATCAATTGATATGTGTAAAATCCAAAATAAGCACCTTGAAATTGATATCTATCTACATTTTTAAAATACATCTTATTAAGATATTTGTACCAGTTATAATATGATATTATAACTTATTTTGTGTGAGATTAGCAATATGCTAGTGTCTTTGGCTTGAATAAACATGCCTTAGATGAAAAAAATGCAATGGTTGTTCTTGGTGAGTTGTTGATTAACATAATTAAACAATTTGCACATTTGGTATGATTATTTAAGGTGCCTACATTCTTGTGAAATTATCAATATTTAGGGGTCATTTTTAGATTCCTTACTTCAGATATTATTTATAAGATGCAACAATTTTTTTCTGCGGATATTTTTAGAAAATGATGATACGAAATAACAAACCAAATCATTGAAACCCTAATATTTTGAGAAATAATTTTTTTCAACCCTAAAATTTAAGTTGATATTTTTTCAAAAAAACAAATGTATATTTTTTATGCTTAACCCTAATGTTTTGAAAGAAACATTCTTAACCCTAATATTTTGAAAGAAATATTATTAACCCTAATGATGTATTGTTAGAAAATCAAATATATAAGGTTTAAGCATTGCCTGGGGTGGTCAGAACTCTTAATCCGGCCCTGATGAGAGCCAACTATTTGTTCAAAATGATTATTATCCTCTCTTGGTTTGCCTTATTTTTCAGGATGATTATTCTCCTCTTGGTTTGTCTCATTTGTCAACACATGCCTCTTATTGACATCGTCTTTACTGCTCCTTCCTCTTGAGCCTTAAGAGTTCCCCGTAAAATCACACATACTGGGCAGTTATTCAGAAGATCTCCCATATTCATCAACAGGTTGAGAACGTCCCCACAAAATAGCATATTAGCATGGATAAGGTTTCTCATGATTTTCAAGTTGGAGAAAGATTTGATTTATTAACAAAAGAAGAGGTTTAAGAGTCCTTATCAAACCTTCTGGTCACATCCATATGGACCTAAAGCATTTATAGAAGACCTTATTTCCCTAACTAAGCATACATGAATAATATTCTTCCAGAATCATTTGTGTTAAGACATATACCTTAGTTGCTTAAGCCTTATAATCTGCCCAAACCCACCAATGTTTGCTCCTTCACGTCCAACAGAATTGGATCTAGACCACAGGCTGATAAAATTATCAAAAGACAAACCATACTCACAATACTGAGTTTCCCATGCTTTGAATCAATCACTTCATTAACCTGATCTCCGCACCAAGCTAAATGGAATACATTATCAAGTCCAATTTCAATTTCCTTAATTATATACCACGATACAAGGAGCTAGTACTCTGCTGCATGAGGCATCTTGCTAGTGTGCAGGTTACAATATATTGTGATCATATCAGAAGTAAAACCACTTCTTGTCATCCTCATCTATCGTCAAACCAGAAAGTAATAACACCTTTATTCTAGACCTTCCTGCCTACCTCCACATGGATCCTAGTTTTACTGCCAAGTTGAATTATACCGTCTTTGCTCAAACTGCCAACATCTGCCTTATCCTGTCAAATTAGCTTAGTTCCACAATGCTTAGTTTTAAAATAGGCTGAATAAATTATGAAGACCAAAGAGGAGACAGAATGAAGACACAGAAGGATCACGCTCACAACTAAGTTACCAACATTCCAAATTTTTAAGTTGGAGCCTGGCAATGGCGAAGCAACTTATGCTTGATCAAGTCAGTTTGGTTTCCGTGGTCAAAAACCATAGCAATGAGGCCATTGCACTTCAAGGGGGTGGGGGGGATTCTTGTGCCACAATCGTTCACTCTATATTTGTTTATCAGCTGGTTACAAAAGCAGGTCATAAGATCAAGTATTGCAAGGGTAACACTGTTCATCTTCGCCTACAAAATGCATTTCAAAACAATGTCCTTCAGCAACATTACCTGACTGTCAACATTGAATTCTGCCTCATGACAAGAGAATGCATATAAGCAGCAAAAAATTTTAAGTCATTTCTGCTTTCAAATCTACATAATTGATTAGGGGAGAGGGGCTAGTAGTGGTACACCCTAAGTGGAGGGGTCCACAAAATCAATTGTTTATCATATGGGATTTGTGATTTTTTCACTAAATTGTAGTTCAGATTTGTGTTAGCTTATATTTTTTCTTTGGAATCTTCAATTGGAGGGAAAGCCATATTTTGAATAGATTTAAAACAATAAATTTGAGTTACACTACAACAATGGTGGAAATCAATACTTGAATATGGGTGAAAATGCTTGAACATTGAATTTTATATATTTGTATATGGGTGAGAGGTCTTATATGTCATGATGTGATTGGCTACTCTACATAATTATTATGTCAATAATAAATTACTAGATAGTATTACGTCAACTATTGGGTATTGTGTGATCAATAGTCATGTCAACTATTGGACCATGTTCACCTATTGGCCCCTCTCCCCTAGAAGATTTTACCTGTACGAATATGTATTGGTGTGGCCTTGTTTGGTTTTTAGAACAGTACACCCGGAGGAAGTGTTATGCTTTTAAGGATTCAGATACAAGCGCATAATGTGTATCTATAAAGACATTAACTTTTGGTTTGAAGTCAATTTGAGAGACGAGAGACATCAAAATAGGAATCGGAACAATAATATTTGCTGAATTGAATGGTTTTTCCTCGAGGGGACTTTAGAAGAGATACATAATGTGGTTTGCCCCCTCAACAATCCAAGTGAGGGGTTCCGTTGGAATTTGAACTCTTGACCTGTTACTTTCGCCATCAACACCTTACCAATTGTGCTGCCCCTCCCAGCTTACAGAATAATTTTGATGATAACAATTGGTTGGGCACACATTAAGACTCTATATGTATACGTAGGCTATTAGTTACATTTTAAAGAGATGTAATGTTACAAATTGTTTTCCTTATATTAAACAGTAAACCAAAAAAAACAAAGGCGAGGGGTCCTGTCGGAATTTGATCTCTCGGCCTGTTACTTTCAACATCAACACCTCACCAATTGTGCTGTACCTTCAAGCTTAAAAGATTAGTTTAGTTTTGATAATAACAATTGGTTGGGCACACATTAAGATTCTGTATGTATACATAGGCTATTAGTTACATTTTAAAGAGATGCAATATTACAAATTATGTTCCTTATTGTAGTATATTAAATTGTATACTTAAAAATTGTAAATTACAAATTATCACTACTTCTGCAAAATAAAATACCTTAGAAAATAACAGATTATAACTATTGAGGTCATATAGTTAAAATGGCAAACTACACGTTCAAGTCCTGAGAAGGGAGCCATAAGTACAAGATTTTACACAAACTGCAGATTAAAGAGATTTTACACAAACTGGGGATTAAAGAGAAAAGAAGAAGGAAACAAAGACTCATATTGAATGTAGTGAAAACCTGCTTCAGAACTAAGTGACACTAAACACTAGGTCAGTATGTTTCCTGCATTGACTGCCTCAGTTTTGGACATAAAGCTGTCCACATCCAACCTGACATGTTTTTGCTACTGCTTTAGCTTGTGCAGAGATTTCATAGTTTAAACTACAACATATCAACATAGGCATATCATGTCTAAGTTTGCGCTGGAGTGACTATTAGGAATTGAATAAGTGAATGATGTACCTTTTTGTGGTGACAGTGGGTTTTCTATGAATTCTTCCAGTCAATTAAACTTAGATCTCATGGTTTTACAGGAGGTGAGCCCCGCACTAGGAGCATTTTTTATTTTCCGCTTGCACGTATGACCACAAGATCTCCTTCTAACCCCATATGCCATCTTGAGTGGCAATGATCTAAGGATAGAAAAAAGCAAAATGAGCAGAGGACAGTTATCAAGGCCCCTCAGATCTCAAGTTACCAGTTCATATAAGTTGCATCTCCAAACAAGCCTGAAAGCCCTTTCTTTTTGCAAATCACAGATAATAAAAAGTTATTATTTTCCAAAACTTGTTCGATGTCAGTTTAAAGCATAGTTACCTAAGACTTCAGGATGGCGGGACGTAGGGACAGTAAAAAAAATTCAAATTTTGGGGACAGCAGGGGGCGGCAAGGAGATGGCTGATAAGAATATATATAATTTATTAAATTTACAAATATAACATGAATAATTCAATAAACTAAGACTTCAAACTGAAAGTTTGAAGATTGAAACCATTAATAATTAAATTATTAATTCAATTATTCATCACATAAGCCCAGGCCCAAAATGCTATATATTCAATGTTCAAAACCCGAATATGAAAATGAAAATTAAAAACAAGTAGTCTTCAATAATCAACATGAGAATAGTACAACCACATATACCAGTAAAATGACTGCTGCATAGGAAGGGATACCTAGATAACATGAAAATGGAAAAACATGTTACAAGCTTTTAGATCCCTAGTATTGGCTATATCTATTAAACCATTGATTTCATCTGTGCTGCACATTTTCAATACATATTTAAAAGACAGACAGCTACTTGGCATACAAACTGTCCCAATGCCATATGCTGGAAAAATACTGAGCAAGAGCATTTACAATCCACGTTGCATCCAACTCATTTTCTGAATCAGCTCACAACTCTTTTCAAAAATTCAAGTCTCAACTCTCCTAAACAATATCTCCTAGTCATCGCTTCTTGAAGATTTTTTTATCAAAATGTTCAGCCTATGAGGTTGATGTCTCCCGAAACAGTGAACAGAAGCCATTTCCAAACTACAGGGTATATATTTTTGAATTGTACAGAACACTTGAAAAATGAAAAACTACAGACGTTGAGTTTTTTTGTTTTTTTAATGTTTTAATGTGTAAGACATAGGGGACATCGGGATGTTTTAATGTTTTAATGTGTAAGACGATGTCCCCTGTCCTTAGGGGACGTACCCTAATTTTAGGGGACATCCCCTAACTTTAGGAGAAGTCCCTTCTTTTTTTGAAAATTTCGGGATGTTGGGGAAATGGCCCGTCCCCGTCCCCAAGTCCAAGGGACATCCGGGACTGCTGGAAAAAGGGGGGTGCACGTCCCCGCATAACACTGGTTTAAAGAGGTGAAGTAGAAGGCTGAGACAACATAAAAGGAGCAGAATCAGATATCAAGGCAGCAATCTTTTAAGATAGCTCACACACACAGATAAGAGATTTTTGCGGTACTCAAATTTTGGTACTCTGATAATGGACCTTTGGAAAGTCAAACAGCTAGAGCTCATCCTGTTATGAAAATAAAGTGTAATTGCATCAGACGCCAGCTTCTAAGAGTGATTCTTTACTAGCAAGAATGTCTGCTGCATTATCATGGAGTCATGTGGGCAATGATTCCTTTCTCAATACAGTTTGATAAGGCTTTTGAATCAATAACCAGCTTTGATTTGTTAAATGATGAAAAAACAAAAGGTAATAAGATAAAGGCTTTTCCATTCTGCTTTAACTAGAAATAATCAAATCACAAAAGCCTGAATATGATAATACCAACTAGGGCATTATAGTAAGTATCCATATATGACATCAAAACTTGTTAGGTCGGGGTTAAAGACACAAACCGCACATACAAATTAATATCCATAGTCAAATGTATTTTGATTCTACAACTAAAGCAACAAGTAATGCATATAGATATAGGTCAGGAAATAATAAAAAAGGAAAACATCACACAGCCTCAAAATAAAATATTAGAATTGTGAATAGTGAATCGCATCTTCAGGCCAATAAATTACAGCTTCCAGACATGAACTACAAAATATGAATAGACAGTTGAAGAAAGAAATTCAAAAGTAGAGAACATGTACAAGAACAATATGGTGAATAATGAAGGAATGCTTTTGTAGTTAAGCATTAGCATGGGACAGCTGCATTTTCTAGATACCAACACATGATTATCCTAGATCCCACATGCAAGCATTGACCAATTTACTGATATGCAAATAATTCCAAAATGATTACAAGAAAAATGTACGAATTATAATGCTTCTCAAAGAAACACACTGCCCGCCTGAGATTGTTTAGAGATTAATTGAATAAGCAACGATTTAATTTATATTTACACATTTATATTGTTCTTAGTAGAGGTAAACAGCTCAACACTCAATCAAATTGCATACCTAACATAGATAAATCACTTTGAAATTAAACTGCATTAGACTGCATTGCTTAAATTTAATTGCAAAGCAAGTCTTATATGCAGAGGTATACTCCAAATGAGATAGTGCTTCGAAGAATGATAGTCCTATCATTCAGGACCGTACCCCTAAACTACCGCCCTATCTATCAAAAAACTAGTTTAAATAAGGCACCTTCCTAACTCTTGACATTGCCTGACCTCTCAAGGCACTCGGCAACATACAGTTGATATCTTTAATTTCCATTTGATTTGTTAAATGGTGAAAAATAAAAAGGTAAGATAGGCTTTTCCATTTTTGATTTAATTAGAAATAATTAAATCACAGGAGCCTGAATATGATCATACCAAATAGGTCATTACCGTAAGTATCAAAATCTAACATCAAAACTTGTTAGGTCAGGTTTGAACGCACGAACCACACATACAAATTAATATCCATGGTCAAATGCATTTTGGTCCCGCAACTAAAGCAGCAAACAACACACAGATATAGGTCAGGAAATAATAAGAAGGAAAACATCATACATAGCCTCAAAATGAAAATGTGAATAGTGAATCCTGTCTTCAGGCCAATAAATAACAGCTTCCAGAAGTAAAGCATAATATATATACACAATTGAAGAAAGAAATTCAGAAGTAGAGAGCGTGTACAAGAACAAGATGAAGATAATGAAGGAATACTTTTGTAGTTGGGCATTAGCATAAGACAGCTGCTTATTCTAGATACCAACACATTATCATCCTAGATCCCACATGCAAGCATTGGCCAATCTACTGATATGCAAATAATTCCAAAATGATTACAAGAAAAAGAAGCACCCTCCAGCCAGAGATTGTTTAGAGGTTAATTGTAGAAGCAATGGTTTAGTTTATATTTGACCATATTTGAATTGTTCATATTACAAGTTCATAAAACAGCTCAACACTCAAACAAATTAAATAGCAAACATAAATAAATGGCTGATCAAGAAAAATACAAGGGACTTTGAATTGAAATTAAACTGCATTAGACTGCATTGCTCAAATTTAATTGCAAAACAAGCCTTATATACAGAGGTATACTCCAAAACAATAATGGGATAGTACTTCCAAAAATGTCAGTCCTTTTATTCAGGACTGGGCCCTAAACTACAGCTCTATCTATCAAAACTAGTTTACATAAGGCACCTTTCTAACTCTTGGCATTGCCTAACCTCTCAAGGCTCTCGGCAACATACAGTTAATATCTATAATTTCCAAAATCGATACAAATATCATTCTCCATAGTTGATGGAAAGAATGCCTTTGGTTTCAACAGATATGACCTCCACCAATCCTAGGTAGAGCTTTAGATTTGAGTCCTGTCAGATGCGCCCAGCAACATTGTTTGCAATTTCACTATCACAATCCCAAATTTGCAGATTAATTAATTTTTGAAGGTCGTCCAGACTCCAGACCAAAGCCACCCAGGGCTTAATTTTCAGGAACATGACTCATCTTGTCTTTCATAGGAGGATGTACCTGACCTCTAAACATTTTTATGGCTGAAATAAGCAACCTATCGCCTGCAATCATTCTCAACCTTCTTATGAGGTCTTCTCGACTAATTTTGCTTTCCTGGAAGGCCACAAAATATCTAAGTTTATTTAGTATGATTTTTCTTGAGAGATCAAAGACAAACCCAATTGAAGCACAAGCATTAACATAAAGACCTACCTTGTAATCAGCATAATGCTTCTTCATTAAACTCAAACTTGACGAAGATAGGAATTTTTCAATAACGCCAAAAAGCCTTGGAAATGACATCCAAGCAGAAGTTGGCATCAAGACATGCCCCTGCATTTTATGCCGTGATTCCTTAACCACATCAGAGCAAGGCTGCCCTGATTTCTTGACCAAAGCAGGACAAGACTGTCGGCTACCATCCTATACAACAAGTCCAATAAAGATTCTTCATAAGGAAATAAAGGGAGACATGGTATGGCCTCATCAATAAATCTATGTAAGCCAAAAAATAGAAAATGAAAGACTAATAATGTGTAGGCAATAAAAGTGGAAAACCTAAACAATAAACCCATGCAAGCCAAAAAGGGATAAGTCTTTGGATCGATCACTTATTTACAAGATATTAGCAGGTAGCATTCAAGTCAAGATTGAAAGGAAGACAGGAGTCGCAGATACTGCTTGCATCCGATGTCAGCAAAAGCAAATAGTAGTACCAAGCTTTTGACAGTGGATCTGAACATATGCAGTAGACTCCATGATAGTTTGCATTGAGAATCACTACTGGGATATACTTGGATCATTAATAACCATGAAAAAGAAATATGACAAACTGTCTCTCCTTGTTGCAGATTTCTTTCCTCTGGAAAGAAGATGTAAATCACCCTTTCGAGAAGATGAGGCTTCTTTGTGGTTTAAAAAGCTAGACTCTTTTGGAAAGCTTCAGGAGACAACATCATGACTAGCCTTGAGGATATTAAAGTTGTGAACTCGAATTTAAGTTGGTTTGACAATAATAGTAATGTATTATAGAGATACTTTCCTCAAAGAAAATAGACCGAGGCCATCTAATCTTGACCAGACATCCCTTACATCGGCTCAAAAAATATTGAGCTGCTTACAGGCAATAAGCAAAACATAATGAACTTACCGTCTCTAATGCTGATCTCGCATATTGTCTTGCTTTCAATCTGGACCAATATTCTGCAATAAAGAATCGCAAACAGAGATGGCAATCAAATATTATTTATTGCTATACTAATTTCTTCCGAGCATTCAACCATTTCCACAGAGCCAATGACAAACGGACCAACATTGCAGATTTGAGCATGAAGGGATACAAAAGTATTACCATGTAAATGAGGAGAAACCTTAAAGCTCACAACATATTCAGGCAAAATATGTGTGTTCATGTGGGTACTCCAAACGATGTAACGCCTTGGATTCATTAGATCATCGACCCCAGTATCGAATTCTTCACTGCTTGGGTGAAATTGTTGTGAGCCAGGACTAACCAGCTCCACATTTCCCAATATTACACGACACAACACCATGTGTTGTTCGCCATTTTCGTCAACATCAGAGTACGCTGCACTGCGTAAAGCAAATATAAAACAAACATAAAATTATAAAACTACACTTGCAAAAAAAAATTGCCTACATCAAAAACATAAATAAAAAGAAATAAAATAAACATTATTGACAAACACAAAGACGTGCCTATGCAACAAGTCATTTGCCCTATGAAATGCTGGAGATGCAATCCCATATGGTCGGAATTTATGAAATGCATCTATCCAGAAAATTATAATATTTGCACTGGCAGGGCCGTCCAAATGCGTTCCCATAAAGTTGGAGTGGTCCTGTGCAGTGTGCAAATAATTTGCTGGATGGACGCTTCCCATGGGAGGCTTAACTTATATGCAGAATTTGAACCATAACATTCCCAGAACTTCTTACCTATCATAGAAAAAAGAAAAAAAAACTGTTCTTTTGAATTTCTACTTACCTCACATAGGAGCAATTTGCAGGTGCAAGATAAACTCCATTACCGAGAGCTGCACCATGTTTGGGCGTTTTGGGCTGCCCAAAACCATGCTTAATTATTCCACACACGCCACTCCTGGAGGTTCCATGCCAGGCATACCCAATATTAGCATTACCCCCATTCTTTCTCATAATAATTTCAGCATGCCCCCGAAAAGCCTGGGATCGAGACTGCCCAGAAACAGTCGAATGCGAATGGCGATAAATTCCAACGATGTTAGTAAAAGTGACAAGCGTGCTAAGACCGGCCAAAAACCTGTTTCGTACGGCCATAAACTCCTGATCGCCATCCTCCAACTTAATCAAATTATCCCCCAGCCCGAGAAAAGCTTCATTTGCAGCACAAACGCTAGCAGAAGCCTCAGAAACTCTGGTAGAAGTCGGACAATCGGAGTCAGAGATATCAGAATTGTCACATGAATTGCTGGAACCCTGCTCTGATGAATCCCCGCCGTGGACGGATTTCAGGTCTCTGTCAGTAATTACTTTACAGTTTTCGACTTCGGAACCCTTGGGCTCACCGAGTCTGAGGTCAATTTTTACGTCAACGGACGAAGAACTCAATTCACCCTCTCCCTCAAAGACAACCCTGGGGAAAAAGCATTTCCCATCAGCGTCAATCCAAGCAATTGATCCCTGCGAGCCACTTTTCAGATCAATCTTTAACATACGCAGAAAATCCACCAGGTACAAAAGCCCCGCCATCACAACCTCGACCTGGGACTTACCACCTTGAAAGGCTTGTTTGAGGACCGCCGTGACATCCAACTGAAAATCCATCCAGTCACCTTTGCAGAAATACATGACGCGGGCAGGGGTACCGCTTTTCCTAAAATTGTTGTAATTCTCCACGACCGCCTCCCCACCAGAGCAACAGCTAAAAAAACCTCGGGGGGTTTTGACCCTCTTTGCAGGGGGCAAAAACGATCGTTTTCTGGCATTGATGAATGAAATCAAAGCCTGTTTACGCTTCAATTCAGCCCTGTCGACGAATGATGGCGCCGATGATCCTCCCTTGGCATCCATAACAGCAGAAACAAAAATACAGAAATTTTTTTCGTCAACTAAAAAATAATCTTACAACATTGGAGTACTGAGGGAAACCGAGATTCGAACCTCAGACCAACCCAATAATACTCTGCATAGACTATACACAGACTGTATCAGAATTAACTGTACGTTGATTTGAATCGCAGAGCGTTCAAACAAGTAGGGATTTAAGCCTGGCCTGTATTTAACAAAGACCACGGCCGCCCACCGTCGCACACGGTGCCGCCGTTAGTTTTGACGGCAACAGACGGTGGGCTGGTGCGGCGATTAGTATTTTTTTTCTCGTCTCCCACCTTGGGAGTTACGCAAACGGTTGACGGATTTGGTTTCGAGTCAATAGACGGACGTGAAGAGCTTTGTGGTTTACTTGGCGGTGAAGTAAGAAACGTGAAGGAAGGATTCGATTGTTTCCGTTACGGAAATGTTAATCTAACGACCACGTTTGCTATAATTGGCTTGTTGCGCGTTTTTCCGCGTGACCGCCCAATCGTAGACCTGCGCGTTTAAACCGTTTGCGGGTTTGCCTTCCCTTCTCGTTTCTTTTCAGATTTGGGCGTTTCTGTCATTTACCAAACTTCAAAAACTTGACGTGAAATCAATGAAAGTTGAGGGTCCCCAAATTTGATTGTGAAGACTCCCATGAAAACATCGTTTGCAGATGCAAATTCCGGGATTTCCCACAATTACTATGGTATGAATGGGAAAGATATTTTGCGTGCTTGTGGGGGTTTCCTTGGAACTTTGGCCATATTGGTATAAAAAAAACCTAATGTGGAGAGGTACAAGGGAATGCAATTATGCATGTACTAAGCCAATCGGTACTATGTTTTGTTTTCATTGTTATACATTGAATTTGGAATAAGAGCTATTTTTAAGGGGTAAGGTTGTTTCTTTAGAGAGTGGAGTGATATGTGCCTCTCTATTTATCTAGTCTCTAGGTTTCTTTACTCTTTGTTAGTGATTTGTTTTTATTGATTCTTAAACTTAGTTGTCTAAGGACTGAGGGGTATCCATTCCATCAAATTCACTTCTCGGCCTCATCTCTTATTGTTTGTATATCTTAAAATTTGTATCTTGGTGGATGGTTAGGCAACATCTTTTACACCATCATACGCATCGTTGGATTACAATCCATTTGATGTGAGTTCCCTTTTAGTTACCTATAACCAAAAAAAAGGTTGTCATTTTTTCTTTTCATTTTTCTTTTGGCATGTTGGAAGGGAGAGATCTAGATTATTTCATAGTTTTAAGTTCAGTGAATTTCAACATATGATTCGACATTACTCAATTTGGATTTTTTTTGTTGTAGAAGTAGCTAATCAACATGTTAGTATCAAATGGCATATAAGTAACCAACCTCCTTCAACTTAGTGTTAAGGTTTTGTTGGGTATCCATTTCACAAAATTGCTTAGGAATTAAATCCAACGTCATCCTTTTCTATTCTAAGTATCTCCAACAAATTGCACCTTGGTGGATGGCATAACAATTATGACATATCATCATTTGCATCAATTGGACTACAGTCCATTTGGTGGTACTTAATTTTTACATACAAATGCAGTGGATATTAGCAAATTGTGAATTTTTGAACAAGTTTAAAATTTCGTTATGGACAGTTATTGGAATAAATAATGGTAATCATTGCACCAATGTAACGTCCCCTTCTCAAAGCTAGTTAACCAAGAAGACCCTTAGCCTATCCAGTTATTTCCCGTAGGCTAAAGGAGTGGAGAAAAGGGAAATAAGGTAATAATATAGCTAATCTTGAAAAGTAATACTGTAAAGGAAACTTGTGTTATTATTATTAAAATTAAAAGGGACTTCCTTTTAAGTGACTTAATGCTAAAATGAAAAATAGGAGTCACTTTATTAATTAAAGTGTAATAGTCACACATGAAGCGTCCCACTTGGAAAATAGAACTAGCAATCACATGCAAACAGTGCAATGTGAACGTCGAAAGGGGAAGCGAGTGTGACAAAAGTGAATATGATATGAAACAAAGTTTGTAAAAGAACAAGGACCAAAAATAAGTGTGAAATTTTGAAAAAAAAAACATAGATGTAATGCATTACAAGAGAAGGATATAACCATATAGGGATGTGGAGAGAGTGTTAGTATAGAAGGTTTGAAAATTGCAAAGGGAGAGGGGCTCTGTAAGCGGGATTCCTCATTTTTGTGAGATTGATGCAAAGGGGTTTTTGACATCTTGGAGTAACTTTTGAATGGTAAAGGTGGTGAAATACAAATTTCACACTTCACTCAAGGAGGGGACTCTAAATATTGCAATGTATGAAAGGCCTTATCTTTCAGTGTTACAAATGTTTGACAAGAAAGGGTGTCGAATCGGTAAACCTACAGTTATATCTCTTTGTTAATCATAAATACTCAAATGGTAATTGAAATTTAAATAGTGACTAAATTTCTTTGACAATGAGTCTAAAGTTAACATCCAACTTGTGTTAACTGCCTTCTCAATATCAGTGTTTACATGAATCACACCAATGCCAATTTTTCATCCTAACAAAATCCATTAATTCCATATGATAATAGAAAAGTACAAACCAACAACATCATTTACATAAAATTAAAAGAGTCATAATTTTTTTCAAATGTTTTTTTTGCAAAGTTTTCAATAGGTAAGATTTTAGACCATGGGTTAGGCTCTATTATCAAATGATATCAATAATCATATATGTTAATGGATCATTTGTCCCACAACTAAGTTATGAATGCATGCATTGAATTTGCATGCCTTAAATAGCATGCAAATGTTTACAATTAGATGTTAAAATAAAAACTCCAATTACCTGAATGTATTGGCACTAGCGATGAGTGTTTGTATCGAACGATGAAATTATAGTTTAAAAATTTGTAAAAAATAGTGAGCAAGAATCTAGCTAAAACTTGTGAAATTAAAAAATTGTCAAAAACATCCCATAATTTCGAAAAAAACACTACATGTTGCGAAAACAAAAAAAATACTAAACCTAATTTCAAGAACCTCGTGAGAATTGTATAGCATAAAAGAATGAATACTTATCTAGAATTTTAAAGCATAATTTCATCTATTAGAACATTAGGGGGAAAAAGACATGAGTTTGGAATAAATTCATAGACACGTCCAGTGGTGAAATTAAAGAAATATCATTTGGAGAGGTGTGATTAAGCAAATATAGGATTTATAGATGCCTAATTCTAATTGCAATGTAGTAGTAAATGAATAGGCAATGGAGTACAAAATTTGACCCACGCAAATAAACAATTAAGATTTAAAACCCTAAGTGTAAAGAGGAGATAAAAAGACTTAGTTGATTCCTAATTAATCCTGAGCTGTGCAGAAGTGACGAACTAATGAACAGAGAGGGTAAATTGTCACACCGAGCCTCAGAAAAATGCAGAGATGTTGGAATAGGTTGGACTAGGGTGCATGTGGAGGGTTAGGGATGCCCTGGACCTATTTTGGGTGTTTTTGACTACTCAGGACCTCAGAAAACCAGTTTCGTTGGGTCGCAAGATGATTTTCGTCCTTCACTTCTTATCGTTAATATGTCGCATCAAGTCTGTGGATGTCGCCAGTAACCTACAATAAAGCTTTCATCTGCAAGACCCTCAAAGTGCATCAAATCCCAAAAAGAAAATGAAAATGAGGGATAAAATTGTCCTCAGCTGTCAAACAAGTAAACTTACAACTGAGTGTTGTGCTACATCTCAGACCCAATATAGTTCTATGTGTGCATATGAAGAATCATGCCATAGGTGGCTTTTGTGTGTGTCACACTTGATAGTGAGAAAATAGCTAGATGTAGAAGATGTAAGTAGATGCGTGCATGGAATAGAATGAACTTCCCCTCCTATGAAGTGTATGCAAAAGAATGGAGTCCCTTACCCTTGAATGGATGTTAGGACGGATGCTTGAATGCTCTTGAATAGCTTTTGGATGTAACCTTAGGTGGTGATAGCTAATGCTTAGTGCTTGGTCCTTTATTATGGTCACATAACTTTATATTTATATGAATCCCTTGCTTGAATTTCATAATTAACCTGAAAATGTCAACTACCAAAAAGATAAGATGCCCAAATGGCTAGAAAGGACCTAAAAGATGTGGGTATAGTATAAAGAGGTCAGGGGCACCAAGAGTGGACAAGGGCACTTGGCACTGACGTCCTAGCTGGGCACTGGTGTCTAGACTCAGAGAAACTGAAGGGTTGAAGGTCAGATTGAGAAAGAAAGTGGCAACAGAAAGTAAGCAAAGATGCCCAAAGACATGGGTTAATTAGTACTTTTCTTACTTAAGAATCATATGAATAGTAGTATGTGATCATGACTAGATAGATACCCAAAGTGTGTGACTTCCCAAAATTACTAGTACATTCATATGGTATGAATGGGAAATATATTTTGTGTGCTTGTGGGGTTTGGTTGGAACTTGACCATATTGGACAAAAAAACCACACTAAACCAATAGGGGAAAAATATCATAGTGTGGAGAGGTATAAGGGAATGCAATTATGCATGTACTAAGCCAATAGGTACTTTGTTTTGTTTTCATTATGATACATTGAATTCGGTCGAAAAAACTATTTTTAACTAGTAAGGTTTTTCCTTTACACCTTTTGTGTCGAGTGGAGTGATATGTGCCTTTTTATTTATCTAGTCGATAGGTTTCCTTGCTCTCTATTAGTGATTTGTTTTTATTGAATTTGAAGCTTGCATAGGTTAGGTAATAGAATTATTAAACTTAGTTGTCGAGGACTGAGGGGTATCCATTCCATCAAATTCACTTAGGGCATGATCTCGGCCTCATCTCTTATTGTTTGTATCTCTTAGAAATTGTATCTTGGTGGATGGTTAGGCAATGCCTTTTACACCATCATATGTATCATTGGATTATAATCCATTTGATGTGAGTCCCCTTTTACCTATAACCAAAAAAAAAGGTTGTCGTTTTTTCTTTTTCTTTTTCTTTTGGCATGTTGGAAGGGAGAGATCTAGATTATTTTAGAGTTTTAAGTTTAGTGAATTTCAACATATGATTCGACATTACTCAATTTGGATTTTTTTTGTTGTATAACTATCCAATCAACGTGTTAGCATTAAATGGCATATAAGTAATCAACCTCCTTTAATTTAGTGTTAAGGTTTTACTTGGTATCCATTTCATGAAACTACTTGGGAATTGAATCCAATGTTATCCTTTTTTATTCTAAGTATCTCCAACAAATTGCACCTTGGTGATGGCATAACAATTCTAGCATACTATCATTTCCATCAATTGGACTACAACCCATCCAATGATACTTAATTTTTGCATACAAATGTTGTGGATTAAAGAAAATTATGAATTTTTGAACAAGTTTAAAATTTCGTTATGGACAGTTACTGGAATAAATAATGGTAATCATTGCACCAATGTAATGTCCCCTTCTCAAAGCTAGTTCACCAAGAAGACACTTAGCCTATCCAATTATTTCCCGTAGGCTAAAGGGGTGGAGAAAAGGGAAATAAGGTACTAATATAGCTAAGCCCGAAAATTAATACTATAAAGGCAACTTATGTTATTATTATTAAAATTGAAGGGGACTTCCTTTTAAGTGACTTAACGCTAAAATGAAAAATAAGAGTCATTTTATTAATTAAAGTGTAATAGTCCCACTTGGAAAATAGAAATATAAAATTATAAAAGGAGGTGAGGGAGTTTATTTATGAGTGCCTATTGTCATTTTGTCATTTCATTTTGGAGAGTTTGAGCTTTTTGCTTCAACTTTATGCTATTCAAGTTGAAAACCCTCGTTAGTAATCAAATTTTAGGGACAAAACCCCTCAATTTCTCTTGGGTGGTCTCATACGAAGACCACATTTGAGCTAAAGGTCAAATTTCTAGAGTTTAAAGGTAGATCTTCAAAGCTAAGGCACAATTCAGGGAGATTTCAAAGATTAGTGGTTAGGGCATCATTTGTAGATTAGTTTTTTAGAGTTTCTTGTGTTTAAACAACCACCAATCATATGAGATTTTCTTGGGACAACATTTCAGGCAGTTTGCACACATTTCTAGGGTTGGACGAATGAAGAACAATATATGAGGCCATTTTAGTTGTAATAAGGGTGTTTTCTAGTGTTAGGGCTTGCACCAACCCTAAATCTGGCCTAGGGCATAATTTCCAACTTACCAATCTTTATCTTTTGCAATAAATAGTCATCAATTCTTATCTTTAATTCCCATCTGCAAAAATAAATTAAAATAACTTTAAATTTTGGTGAAAAATAACTTCAAGTTTTGGTGAAAAATTTATTGTCTTGCATGTAGGGGTGCCAAAAAGAGTTTCCAAATGTTTTGGGCCTTCTGGGTATTGTTGTTTTGCGGTCATTCAATGAATAGAAGAAGACTTTGGATTGTTGTTTTTTAAAGGGTTTTAAATTTGAATCAAATTGTTGTGATAAATTTTGGATAAGGAATGGTGCGGATTTCTAGTTTCTCTTTATTTATGCCTTTAGGGAATACTACAGTGGTATCAACATAGGATTTTTCCTATCCCATGAGGTGAAGTCATATTTGAATGCACACTAGTGAAGAAGGTCACGAGTATTATCAAATAAAAACTCTAATAAAAAACACCATGGGAGACCAAGAACAAAGACCCCCTCCTACAAATGAGATTAGTTACTTGCAGGAGTTGATGATACAGAATCAAAGAGAGATGAAACAAAGCTTCTAAAGAACTATGAGGGCATCTATGTTATAATTAATTCAAGTTATGCATGTGGTGCTCCTACATTTAAGAGGAATCTAGGATACTTATAGCATGTTTTTCCACGTGACAACCAATCGTAGACCTGCGCATTTAAACCATTTGTGGGAGCCTTCTTTTCTTTTCAAATTTGGGCAGCAACTTGTTTTTGTCATTTACCAACCTTAAAATTGGACATGAAATCAATGAAAGTTGAGAGTCCCCAAATTTGATTGTGAAGACTCCCATGAAAATTTCATGTGCAGATGCAAATTCTACGTTTTCCGACAATTACTATTAGATTGATATGGTACGAGTAGGAAATATATTTTTTGTGTTTGTCATCCCATTGTCAGAGTTTGGTTACTTGGTCATATTGGAAAAAAACACTAAGCTAATAAGGAACAAAAACATCATGGTGTGGAGGTGCAAGGGAATGTGTGTACTAATCCAATAGGTACTTTGTTTTGTCTTTATTGTGATACATTAAATTTGGTAGAAGAATCATTTTTAAGTGGTAAGATTGTTTGTTTCCTTACACCTTTGCGTTGGGTCGAGCGATATGTTCCTGATAATTTATCTAGTCGATAGGTTTCCTTACTCTTTATTAGTAACCCTTTTTTTATTGAATTTGAATCTTACACAAGTTAGGTGCCTATAATTCTTGGGCTTAGTTGTCGAGGACTAAGGGGTGTCCATTACATCAAATTCACTCAGGGAACGATCTAGACCTCATCTTTTATTATTGGTATCTCTTAGGATTTTTAACTTGGTGGATGGTTAAGAAACACCTTTTACATCATCATACACATCATTGGATTACAACTCATTTGATGTGAACCCCCTTTTAGTTACCTATAATCAAAAAAAGGTTTTTTTTCTTTTCATTTTTCGTTTGACATGTTTAAAGGGTGAGATCTATAGTATTTTGGATTTTTAAGTTGAATGAAGTTCAATAAATGACTTGAAAATACTCAATTTGGATATATATTTTTGTTGGAGACTAGCCAATCAACATGTTTACACCGATAAGCATTTCTTCACAACCAAGATTTTGTTGCATTGTTCAAATCGATAGCCCACATGTGTTGTTGGGCATTACAAAACCATAGGAATAATCTACTTCATTGATCCCATGTTTCATTGTGCATCGCGTCTGCATTGTTACTAGAAAAGATGTCCTTTTATTTTGTCAAATAATTGTAGATATGTGGACCTTGTTCTTCACATGGGCTAACCATTACTGTGCGCCGATGGTTTGTTTCACTCCCACAGTCGACGACTGCCATTTGTAACATCTTGACTTAGTGTGTATAAACCGTTGTAGCGAAATCGATAATAATTATCTAAGTTATTGGATATTGACTTGAATGCATTATGAATTGTCATTTAAATAAGGTAGTTAAGATGTATTAAGTTAGTAACAAATACATATACGTGAATATATGTTTAACAATGATCTAGTTAAATAATAATAAATATATAAATACACACACACACACACACACACACACACACACATGTATATACATAAGTATATGTTAACGAAGATCTACAACTAATAATAATAATATTTATATAAATATAAATATATATGTAAACATGTGTGTGTGTGTGTGTAAACATATATTATATAGATCTAAATGCTTTGTTTTAAATGGGTCATATGACCACCGATTAGTTAATATTGTGTAACATGGTCATTGACCACTCAACATAAGCTTTGTTTATGAGGCTAAGTTTG
This sequence comes from Taxus chinensis, assembly GCA_019776745.2. NCBI lineage: Eukaryota > Viridiplantae > Streptophyta > Pinopsida > Cupressales > Taxaceae > Taxus > Taxus chinensis. The sequence continues at coordinate 581,660,570 of CM034146.1, forward strand.
GCATTCATGGCAAATGGGTAAGGTGGTTCGTTGACCCACCATGCAAGTTTGTTAAGTTTGAAAGTTTTTGATAAATTAATCTTAACTTAAGTTACTTGGCAGATATAGATGGAGGTTTATGGTTTAATTTTGGCAAGCCATGACATGGCATGAGCATTGAATGAAGAATTAAAGGCAGTCAAGTTCATTGGGAACCATTAGCTTCTCCAATAAGATAAACATGCATTAATTCCACCATTCATATTGGTTGCATTGCATTTAGTTTTTGAGAGATTGACATGGATCTGGGCATTGAGATTTTGTGGAAAATTTATTTGGATTGCATGGTGGATTTATGAACTGTTGGTATCACCATTTAGGATGGCATTTTTAGTGTTTAAATCTATTGTTGGAATATTTGATGGGTTTTTGGAGGCATTCAACTTGGCAGGTTTCAAAGAAGATTGAAGGAAAAAAACATACATGGGTTTTATTTATCACTCTCCATGTTGTTGTTATTATGAAATAAAAGAATACATATTTGGTTTGTGAATTATTTTGAAATCTTGTTTTAAAATGAGAAATTTGAGAGTATTCTAGTTCTGGTTTATCAATAAAATATGAACATGTTTTGGGGTTTACATTTTTAAGGCAAATTTGGAAAAGAAATAAAAAAGTAGTTGAATCATTTCTTGGGTTTAATTGAGGAATCTAGAAAGGAAATTGTAGTTATCTACAACTCTTTAGGACTTGTTATTATCTTCTTTTTCTGAATTTGTCTCCTTTGTTTCTCTTTTGATTGTGAATTTGGAAATATTAGGGAATTCATTTAAGTTTTGTTTGAGATCATTTTATTTGAAAATTTATTATTTCCCATTAGATTTTGATGACAAATCCGGAAAATATATGAGGGAAGAGTTTAACATGAAGTGGGAAAATATTTTTCTTGAACTAAATACATTAAAATTTTGTTATTATGGGGATCTGGAATCTGGGTTTGATTTGGAATATTTGGGTCTAGTTAATTATGGAAAGATAGTTATAGCCCAAATAGAGCTCATTGTTTTTAGTTTGGTTTGAGCTCATCTTCAAGCTTTGTTTATATCATTATATTATGAGCTCTTGAAGAGCATGTTGTTATAAAATGTCCTTTGAATAAGTTGTATCTCTTGTTATTATGTGAGAATATAGAAAGAAAACACATTTTGGGTTTTATTATTATGAAATCTGGAAAAGTTAGAGGAAAGAGTCCAAACATTTGGGGTTATCAATGATGTGTGAGTTTTTATTTGCTTGCATTTTTGAATCAGGCCTGGACAATGTTAAAAGAATATTTTTATCTCATCTTGAGCTTGCTATTATCGTTGTTTACTAAGCTCTTTTAGAGCATGATTGTTATGGATCTCTCTCTCTTGAAAAACGTTTTGATTACGAGTTATCATTATAAATCTAGAGATAAATACATTCAGGGTCATTATTACTTTTTTGCGGTTTTAGCTCATATCTGAGCTTGACTGTTATAATTATTTTTAGCTCTTAACAAACTTGGTTGTTATAACTTGTCTATGCACATGTTTTACTTTTGGTTCGTTACATGAAATTTGGACAAGGTATTAGGAACGGTATAGTTTACTTACCAAGAAATAATGCCATCCTTTTCCCCTATATACATTATTGGATTTGGAATATTAAGTGTAAATTGGAAATGGATTCACTAGTTTGGTTTATCTGGTAAACCTGGTAATAGAAGCAATTGGGTTGTGGTCATTTGTGAATAAAGAAATTGGGAAATGACTTAGATGTAACTCATTCATTAGAAATGTTGTTCATACCTTCTTAAATCTTGTTTTAAAACTGAGTTTTGTGATTTGAGAAACTAACTAATGAGAATAGATTTGTGGCCTTGAGCACTCTTGTTTGAGTTAGTTTTAATGATCTTTAAGCACAATAGTTATTATATGGTTGAAATTTTCTTTATGATATATTGTTGTTGTTATTCTTTTGTGGAATATAAATTGTTTTTTTTTAAATGAAAGGAGGAATCGAAGGATATAAATATGAATTATATTAGAACGATGGTTACCTTTTCAAGTTGTTATCATTTTGTTTGTTAAGTTTATAGAAGAAAGGGTACATGATTTGGCGTTGTTTATAATCTTGAAAGAAATGAAGGTTTAATTAAACAGGGACTAACTTCTATTTAATGAACTAATGTTTCAAATCTTATATTATTGAAATAAAGGACAACATTAATATGTTTCATTATCATATAAATGTTAAGTTTAACAGGTTGGTTTCATGTAGTGAAAGTAAACATATTGTTTTTATATAAATATGAAGTATCATTTTATATGTGTGTCGATAGAATTTTTATTTTTTGGATTGAGGGTGTTTGAAAGGACCCACATCCTTGTACAATTGAGGATTTTTCTTGAGAGGAACCACAACCTGGTTATAATGAAGGGGACCACTATTTAGGAACCCAATTAGAGCAACCATGAAACCATAGTGAAGTTGTAGCGACCAACGACAACAACCGCAGCGAGTAGGACAAATATCAGTGAATGGAGTGAGACGAACAACCACCAGCATCAGCAGTGAGAGGAGTAACCACCAGAATCAGCAGCAAGCGAAACAACCACTAGTGACAGCAGCGAGAGCATCAATAGTGAGCGAGTAGCCACCAGCATCAGCAGCGAGAGGAGAAGCAAGCATCAACAACGAGAGGAGCAACCACCACCGTTAGCAGTGAGAGGAGAGCCACCAGCATCAACAGCGAGGAGTGTCCACCAGTGTCAACATGAGCAGAGAAGCCGCCTCCAGTGGCGAAACCACCTCCGAGGAGGATCGTGTCTCGAGGGGATTTGAACCTGGGTGGGAAAGCACACAACCATGTGACTTGACCGCACCACTCCTACCCCATCGGCTGTAATAGAATTATTATTATAAACTATGAAGTTTTTAATTATAACGTATTGATTACGAATAAACTTGACCATAGCTTATTTTCTTATTTCATTATGATTAAAACATTGAATATGATTTTATGGACTCATGCCAATTCTTATGAACTGGCCTATATCTATTCTCTCTCCTACAGTTTGTAGGAAAGGCTAACATTCTTGAATTGATTTTTAGATTTTATTAAGATTGATTTATGTCTTATATTATTATGATACAAATCTGAAAAGGATTATTGTAATCAAATGTTAATGCGATTGAAATGCCATCACATCTTGTAAAGGGAATTATGCCCAATGTATTATTCTTGATTATTTGTATATAATTATTAATGAAGATATGGCTTATCCTTATTTGAATCAAAATATATTGATTTGTGACTTATCTTGTTGGATATGAAAATGAGGATATAATGTGTATACAGGTGATTAATAATAAATTTGATTATTCTTAAGTTATATATTGATTGTTGATTTCATTGATTCAATTTAAATGATCAAGTGTTTTGA